>CAIGRF010204234.1:0-37561 GCA_903798235.1 Fraxinus ornus | reverse complement strand
AAAATCTACCAAAATAATCGAGTTTCCACCACCAAAATCGAGTCCAAACCTTGCGAGAAATCAGCTCCCACTCGACTACTATTTCAAGCTTGAGTATTGCATAATAATCTCAAGACAATAGGCTACAAAATCAAATTTGAGGTAGATGATAGAAGGGAAGAAGAAGAAAGCCAACTCTCTGTGTTTGAAATGTAAAGAGGAGAACAAAACATATACCCAAGTGAGAGAAAGAGGAAGTGTGTCTTAGAAGCCAAACCCACGTGAACATATAGAAGACCAAGAAGTCAAAGCCAATTAAAAAATATCTCACAAGGTTTAATCCAAGCCATCCATTTAATCAAATGGTTGAGAACCACTTAACCTACAACCTGTTTGCATATAATTTAGCATTTTTTGTTGAGTTTAGACTAGTTTTCCTTTTCAATTTCTGTATTTTCAAATTCCATTTTCATAGAGCTGTCTAGCCTTCATGTTTCTAAGTTGAACATGCCAATGTTCATTTTGGAACACGGTAGAACATATTTGATACGTTAGATTAAACTATGTCAATTTTATCCATTTGTCTCTATTTTTAACGATCTTGATTTAGGAGCCTAAATGAGTCCAACTTGAGTTGTATATGTGGTTTTGACTTGGCCCATGTTTGGTAAGTATTAAAATTTAGATTTTAATCAAGTCAGAGTCAACAATTAATTTTAATCACGTATTTCGTGAGATGCAAAACTTATCAACTACATATTTCATCAACTTTTATCAAAATCTACTAAAAATCTGATTTAATTCGTATCAAACGGGGCTTAATTTAGCTCAGTTTATACATTTTTTTGGGAGTAAGTTGACCAAGACAAATTTTAGGCTCTTGGTTATTTAACATAAAACTTAAATTTTATTATGTAAACAAGTCAAGTTAAATTAAATATAAGCTTTAAATATGTGTAAATATTTGTTCTACAACCAAAGTTGTAACTAGATTGGTCCATTTATTGCAAAAATCGACAAAGATCTATTTTGTTAATTATTTAATTAATGGAACAATGAAATAATGGGAAAGCAAACTTATTTACTAAGTGGAATTATTTTATTTCCCATTTTTTAATTAATTTGATCTAGAACCTTGCTTCTTGTGGCGCCCCTATCCTTGTCCCGATTATTGAGTCGGGACAAGGGGCTTTTCCCTTTGATCTATTAGTCATTTCATTTTGCTGACTGATTCCTTGTTCCAGATGCGATAAAACTGCTACAGTTTTGTTGGTTGGGATATTATAGGTTCATTTATAAAGGATTTGGCTGTGCTTTTTGCATTAGTTTTTACACAAAACAATTTGTGGTTCTTGAGCTGCATAAATTATTTGGAAAATGGTAATTTGCATCTCTTTCTTCCTTCATATTTTTCATTTGATTGTATACATGAACTTGATTTTGCTCGATTATTATTCCGACTCTACGTAAAAGACATTAATCTCGCTATTTTTCAATAGAACGACGCGACACGTACATGGCTCTCTTTTTAGACTTAATTCAACATTCTTATCAATTAATTATGTGCATTTCATGTTTTATACTTTTGCAGATTCATTTTGTGCTGCTTATAAGTCAACAAGGAAAACTGAGGTTGGCAAAATGGTATTCACCTTATTCCCAAAAGGAAAGAAGTAAGGTATTTAATTTAATTCTTACATGCATTCATGTTATTGCACACTGATTTATCACACCTCAAAAGAGCATGTTATTATTGAAGTTTCATTTGTTTTAATTTTTAAAGGTTATAAGGGAGCTCGGTGGAACGATTCTTAATCGAGGGCCAAAGCTTTGTAAGTTTGTCGAATGGAGAGGGTACAAAGTTGTTTATCGAAGGTAATTAACAAGATTGTATATGCTTCGATGCTTGAATGGATCCATTTGAGATAACATTATCGGATATCGTAGATATGCAGGTCTATATTTTTGCATGTGCGTTAACCACGAGGATAACGAGCTAGAGATTTTGGATATAATTCATCATTTTGTCGTGATATTGGATCGCTATTTTGGAAATGTAAGCAAGTTAAAAGAGTTATTATAATTGATGTTGACAATTTTTACATGATGATGTGAATATTCCTTAACTTCTTAAATATAGGTATGCGAGTTGGATTTGATTTTCAACTTTCACAAGGTACGTACATTTATTCCTCTTCATTTAATGTTATGTCATAAAATAAAAATAAAAATAAAAATAAAAATAAAAATGATAATAAGTATTTTTTTTTAATTTTTGTTTTATTATTTATCCTTCTCCCCTCAAGGCATACTATTATTGAAAAAATGGCCGGTATTGGGTCCCACCCATCTAATAAAAGGCAACAAAAACGGTTATTTTTTCAATTTTAATCTCTACCAAACATGGTCTTATTGGTATGTCGAAAAATAAAAATAAAAATAAGTATTTTTTTTTTAATTTTTGTTTTATTATTTACCCTTCTCCCCTCAAGGCATACTATATTTTGGATGAAATTTTACTTGCCGGAGAACTTCAAGAGTCAAACAAAAGAACAGTTGAACGGTTGATCGATGCGCAAGTAAGTTGTTAGTTTTACTTTGGGACAATTGCACTTTTGGTTGTGCATGTTTGGTAGGTGATTATAATCACTTTAAATTATAAATAAATAAAAATTAATGGTGAATAAATGATAATACTCGTAAATCCCACAAAATATGTGAATAAAATTAAATCTGACTAGAAGTGATTAAAATGACACATACTAATCATGCTTCATCGAAGATTGGTCATTTATAGAAGATTTAAACACGTTTACATTCCCTCTCAACATGTACGTCCTCCTCTATATACATATAGTATATCTACGCTCAAGCACTTTTTAACTTTTTTTTTTTTTTTTGTAACATGTCTCTATTTTTATCTTTTGTAGGATTTATTGGTAGAGACTGCGAAAGAAGAGGCTAATTCAATAAGCAAATTAATAGCACAAGCTACTAATTAATATATGAAAACCACGTCGATGCAACAAAAATGACTTAAGATTTGAGTTTATCTATCTAAAAATTAATTCAAGATTTTTCACCGATTTGCGGTCATTTATTTTATTTTCGTAATGTAAGACTACTAAAACTATGTAACATAGTAAACATCAATATCTTTATTTGATTGGACATCGAGTTGTCATTTCGAAAGATCATATGATCAATTAATGTCTATATTATTGTTCTCGAAAAGGGCCTCCATTCAATTTTGCATGGCGCTCCCAAATTGCTATAGACGCCTTTGAAGGTTGCCTAGATGACATATTTTTTATTAGTAATGGATCATACATATTCCAGAAAAAAAGATTTGGCATTCGAGAATTTTATTTTTAAAATCTTTCCCCCATTCCTTTAAAGCTATAACTTTACACTTAAAAGTTACCTCTATATGTTGCATGATTGATACGAAATTTTCCACACACACACACACACGGAGGGAGGGAGGGAGGGAGAGAGAGAGAGACCTTATTACATGCTAAACTCGAAGTAACATATCTTCGTATAAAACTTGTCCCACAACTTTTGTAGAAATAGAAAAGACTAGAATCTATTGTAAACTAAATCCGGTTAATTAAAATATTTTCATATATAAATTATTGGCTAATATAATCAATAACTTAATAATATATTGAATTACGTCACGTAGATAAAGAAATTTTCGATAGGGCAAAAATATCTTGCAGTACATTTGTCGATCAGACAATAAATTTTTTATACGGTGTGCTACTTCGAGTTCAATATGACTTTGTTGTTACATCAAGTATATAATATGAAATAGTCACTTTTACTAAAGTATTTGCTTTTTGAGAAGTGGGGAAATATTCTTAAAGTTAGAATTATTGAACTTTACCTAACTTCTTTGATTGGAATGTGTATGATGCAATTGTAAACAATACAACTTCATAAAAAATTCAACATGTTTAAAAGAAAAAGGTTAACCCTCACTACTACGTAAAATCGTGCTTAAACACAAAGTTTATTTCTTTGACTTTTGTTTCAAACAAAATAGAGGAAAAAAGTATTATGGTAGACAACGTGTAAAACTTAGTAAACCAAAAGAAATAAGACAATAATTTGTTCATATTAATGTTGGCGAAGTGTCCGTGCCTCCTAGTTTGTAGTCCAAAGTAAAAAATTGCTTTTTTTTTTTTTTATAATTAAAATCACTTCTCAAACAATATAAATCACACAATGACTAAATCAAATCAAAATAAGTTGAAAAAACCATTTTTAAAAATCAAAATTGGTGAAACTACTTTCTTTTATAGTATTATCTTTATAAAATAAACATAAACGTAACAATTTGTATAATAAAGTGGATTACCTATTAAAATAATATTAATAAAGACAAAAAAAAGTAAAATTTTGTACATCACATTATTCCGTCTTACCCAGTGTTGTCAATGAATTGAATTTTGATCCGAATTTGATTAAATTAACGAGAGATGGATTTAGTGTTTCAGTCCGATAATTCGATCAAAATTCGAATTCGATATCTCGTTAACTAAATTGATCAAATATGGATATAGGTCAATCAAATTCGATAATAATCCGATCCGATTTTTATTATAAATAATTAAGTCGATAAATATTTTTATGACATGTTATTTATCACTAAAAAAAAAAATTTAGAATAAAAAAGCCATCAAATTCAAAACCTAAAAAGTCGAAAGTTTTATAATTATTAAACCCGTTTAAGAATTGCAAAAATTGAAAAAAAAAAAAATTGATTCCAACGTTGATTTTTTCCTAATTTCTTTGATTTCAGATCGGATTATCGGATCATATATCCGATACATAACAAATCGAATATGAATTTAACAATCAAATTTTCGTTGAATTATCGAATTGAATCGAATAATTATTCTTATCAGATTGGATATAGACAAATTCAGTCCATATCCGATCTATATATGACCCTAGTCTTACCTAGAGTTTGTTTGAGTCCAATTTTCTATTGAAAATGCATTTTTAATAGTAAATTGATGGAAAATATGTGGTTAAAAAATAAGATTTTGTTTGAATTTGCGTGTAATATTATTTTATTAAAAAATGTGTCATTAAAAAGAAAATAGAGAAAAATGTAAAAATAATAGAGATCAAACAATGGCTTAATATTAAGTATACCTACTTTATTTCCTATAATATGTGAGGTAAGTTGAAAATCATTGTAAAAGTCAAAGATCTTAGGACAACAATAGATAGAAATATACAAAAAGAAAAAAAAAAGAAAAAAAAAGAAAAAGAAAGAAGAAGAAGTAAATTGAAAAAAGGTATTACTATGAAAAAGAAATTTCTTTTATTACCTCCTTAGTTTTATAATCAAAATTGTCTTCTTTTTAAAATCATATTATGGAGTGTGTTTGGTATAGATTTTAATCTAATTAAAATTGAAAATATAGTCGTTATTGGGTCTCACTCGTCTAATAAAAGTCAACAATAACGACTAATTTTTCAATTTTAATCTGATTTTAATCTCTACCGAACACGCCCTAAATATGTGAACCTTTATTACAATTGAAATATAATTCAACAAAACTTGTGCTATCATTATAATTGCCCTTTCTTTTTAATTTCCTTTTAAGAAATAAATATATACAAAGATCAACAAGAGTAACTCTGTTGTCATCAGTGTCATGTCCTTGCTATGCGACTTTTTAGTAGAAATTTAGACGATTTACCATTTGTCATCATGATGATGGATAACCACGTTTAAATGATATTGAATGATAAATTTAATTACACGAGTTCCATACTTTTGCATTTAATTGGATATATTGTTTAATGTAACTATATCGTCACATAGAATAATGATCCATCATCACGATGACAAATAGATGTACACCAAATTTAATAATCTGGAGAGCTAATCGTCAAACAAAATTAAATGGGGACCTAAAGGCTACCTGTAGTAATGCTTGGGGACCCATTATGAAAATCCCCCTAATTTAAAATTCCCCACGGACTCTCCCTCAAACTATTTCCGCAAGGGTTTAAGACAAACCCTGGACTCGCTAAAGTCTCTTTCCCGACGTAGCTCTTTCTTCGACTTCCTCATTCTCTTCATATACCAGCTTGTTGCTTCATTCTTCTCCATATCTGTAACGATTGAGNCTCTCCTCTCCGACCATCCCAACCCCACCCCCACCCACCCACCCACCAACCACCGATCCTCGACGCCGTTCAACTCTGGTGTCGTAACTACTTCAATCATCACCTCCGTTGACTCTCTTATGTTCCCTTTCAAGGAAAAAGGGCAAGTCCATCCACAGTAAACACGCGCATAGGTATGCATCTGTACACGTTCATAATTCCCTTTCTACAATTATGTTTGGTTCTGGGGTTTAATTTTGTAGGAGTTTGTAATTTCTTGTTTCTGGGTTTTACACAGTGGGTTGATCGGTTGATACAGAAGTACAACCACATTAGATTTTGTCGACGAACATTTAATTTTGAGATTTGCGGATTGTACAAACTGTTGATATAAAATTCTCCATGTTCTGAGTATTTGGTGCATTTACACGCTTGATTAGCCAGTATTTTCGTTTATCAGGTTGAGATTTTATTTATCTGTAACTAGAGCTCTGAGCGCCATGTCACTGATTGATGAATTGTCCAGAAAATGATCAAACGCATATTATCCATGTTGTACAATGTGTTCATTCCACCTTAACGAACTGACAAGTTCCGGGACAGAATGTTACGGACATCTTTCGGTTCCTTTTTTAATACTATAGATATAGAAATACAGGGTTAATTATTTTCCTTTTGTATGCAGTTGGTCAAATGTTCTAATTCTCCACTTTCACCTGCAGTGGATAATAAAGTGTATGGAGTAAGTGAAAACAGTCAACTAATACCTGAAAACTTAAAATGGAATATACAATTACTATTTGGAACAATGAAATCAAGCAAAGAAATGCATACAAATACATTCTATGTTGCTATACGTCTTCACGCGTGATTATTCGTAGCCCTTTGTGAGTTTGACTGATTGATTGGGTAATTTTCATGTAAGATTGTGAAATTTTTTGTTACAATGAGCCTATCTGGATTGTTCTTCCTATGAATCAGATGAAATTTCTTTTTTTATTTATTTTCCCTCTTGGATGCTTTATTCCTCAGATGCCTTTCTTCTTTTGGGGTTGATCACCTGAAAAAATTTATGAAATATTAATTCAATTATGCTCCCTAGATTCTGATTAAACTGGTAATTTTCTGCAACTATGTGCATTACAATTTTGATGCTCAGCAGATTACATGGAGCTAGAACTACCAATAAGAGCCGCAAAGTTGCATTAACCTGTCCATACAAGAAAGCCATTGATTTCACCTATTGCCGAGCATCTAGTTCATAAATTTTACTTCCTATAAAAATTAGCATTTTTTTTTACACTTTGCTAAACTAGTTTTCTCTGAACTCTTTGAAATTTTTAGGATCTGTATCATATTTTAGAGTAACGCAAATTCAATGGGGGCCTTCACCTAAGATTGAGCATAATGGAGAACAAGTTGAGCATTTCATCCTGGATTGTTGATATTTTTGCTTTCAATAGAATAGTCACACCTTTATATCATTTTGGAATTGATAAATTAATATTTCTTGTTATTATGATGATTGTAATTTGTAAAGGATAATTTACCAATTTATTATGCAGGCTACTTATTATGGTAGGTTTTCATCTGGATCCTGGATCATATGCTACTGAGCTTCCAGGAAATCCGTACTGTTAGATATTCCCTTTTTGTTCACCAATCACCATTTCTCGTGAACAATATGCAAAATAGTGGGAGTCCATCCAAGAGTAGTTCTTTGAGACTGACATCTCAGCAGTCTCTTCGTCGTCTGGGACTTTGTTCTCAAATAGCAAACAGACAGCAAACTTCCCCAGTTGTCTTTCCAGAAAAACGCAGTAGAGGAAAGACTGCTAAAGGAGGCAGCATTGATAACAAAAATGAGGATCCTAAGAATGCTAAGAGGGGGGAACACAGGATTGATATTGGAGACGAGCAGTCTGATTTACTAGGATATGAAGTATTTGCTGGAAAACTGGCTCTGGACAAAAAGAAATACAATAAGAATGCCGAGGCACAAACATCTAAAGAGAATGCTAGCCTGGATGCTGTTGATGCTAAACTGACAAGCAAGGCATTGGTTTGGGGTTCTGAGATGTTATCCCTTGAAGATGTGATTTCGGTAAATTTATTTAGATTCATTGCTAATTTTCTACGACTTCGTGCTACTTTCCTCCAATTTGGTCCCAATATCTATTTATTTTTTCTTTGGCAGTTATCACACTGTGTTGGACTAAGACATTTTACAGTGCATGCATATCCCTATCAAAAAGGTTCATGTGGCCTTTTTATGAGACGTGGGAAAAGTCTGAAAGACTATCGCTTTGTAGCTTCTACCTCCGAAGATGCACTTCAATGGGTTAATGCATTTGCAGATCAGCAGTGCTATGTAAATTGTTTGCCTCATCCTATGGCTTCTAAGAAGCAGGGTTCAGATTCTATTTTCAGTGAATTCCCTCCTGAATCATATATCAGATGTAAAAGTCCGCCGAAAATGCTTGTAATTTTAAATCCTCGGTCTGGACGTGGACGTTCAAGTAAAGTATTCCATGGCTTGGTTGAACCTATATTCAAAGTAAGTTTTTCTGGTTTTATTGTTTTGTCGGGTCTTTCCTATGCGTCTATTTAAAGATTCTGTTGCGGTGGTTTTTGGATGTAATGAATTCTATCTTATGTAAATCTTGTACTGCATGAAGAGAATTATAGGTCCAGTATGATCAAGGATTTTGAAAGCTGTAGAATGTAATTATAGGATGTAACACATGTGCATATATAGCTAGTTTCTCATTACTAGGCAACCACCCCCACGAGGAATAAATTTTATTTATTTTTATTATTAAGGGCATAGTGAAATAATTAATATACATATTGGTTTGCCACTTAATTCATTATTTACCTTCTTCCCAAAGTCACTTTTGTTTAATGATTCTCTAATGTAATCATAATACGTATTCCATCTCCTTTATGCACCATAAGTTGTCCATCACCTGCTAAAGAAAGCACATGGGACAATTTATCTGAGATTTTATTCCATTAGCTCCTAAATGACGGTGTTTTGAGCATCATACAGTATTTGAGTCATTGGAAATTTTTTTAATCAGATGTTTATTTTACAAAGGTGTGCGACTAGTGGCGAACTATTGACATTGATGCCAAAAGTCCTTTATGCTGGCCTCTCATTGACTTTGATACTGAAATCTTGACATCAAATATGATGCTTCGTTACGTGAAATAACATACCTGTAAAACAAGAAAGTTTTGGCGAAACTAGTGTTAAGTATTAATAGTGTTGTGTTCGATAAGGCAGAACCTGTAGTGTTGAGGTTCCTGCTCTGTATTTGTGTGTTGATTATTGAAATTGAATGAAAATAATTGGGTTCAGGCTCATTCTTTTTTACTTATCTGCTTCTATGCCTCAGGAATGCGGAATTGTACTATAAATAGATTTGGTTGACCCCTTGGATCATATTCTGGATATAGAACTTTATCATAAACTGTGAACCTAAACAACAATACGCGAACTAATCCTTTCCAAAATCCATCAATATTTTATCTATATAATATATTTTGGCTTCTTCCACCTGAGGAACTCCCAAGAGGAACAAAATGAATGTTAGTGCTTTGCTGCTACTTTTGAAGTGTGGCAGAGAAAAACTCTCACTTTGTCTCTTTCATTAGAATGAACCTACTAAAAGTGTAATTTATTATAGCGATCATATTCATGTTCAGATTGAACCTTTTGTTGCTCTAAAGAGTCTGCAAGAGGTCAAATAATGAATGCTAAGCTCACCGAGCACGACTCTACTTATTTTCGGGTGAGAAGAGTACTTTAGATGGCGATCCAAATATGTCCTGCATGACTCGGGACTCTGAATACATGCACCATGCTGAAAAAGTCGGTCAATTTTCTGGGACAAGATTGATTGGTGGAAGTCATGAAAAAGAGATTTTCTCTTTGATTCCAATCTGTAAGATATAGAAAAGTAAAATAAAAATTGCACATACTGAAGGGATGAAGCCAGTGTCTATTTTGTTTTGTGTTATTTGTGCATGAAATGCAAAAATCATGTTCACAAGGAAACTGAGTTTCTTTGTTTCTATCCTTTATCAGTGTGTTATGCACATTAACATAGGGTTAAATCGCCCATTCCTGTATCTATTTGTTTTGCTACAAGATTAGTTAATTAGTATTTGTTGATATGCTTTGCAGCTTGCTGGGTTTGTGTTAGAGGTGGTTAAAACAACATCTGCTGGTCATGCTAGGAAACTTGCAGCCAGTGTAGACTTCAGTACATGTCCTGATGGTACTCTACCTTTTTTTCCTCTTTTGGTAACTGTTTGATCCAGTTTTCCTGATGTGTTTAACTACCCCATTCCATGATTTTATGTGGTTTCAGGTATTATCTGTGTTGGAGGTGATGGAATCGTGAATGAGGTTTGTAGAACTCTCATTTCTATTCACGCTTGTTCATTTATGTTATATGAATGAGTGGAGCACTTTTGTGCAAATTTAGTTCTAGACTTCTAATGTTTTTGGTGCTCGAAATTTTGTTGATTCTATCACTCAATGTATATCATGTAATAGGTGTCAGCTTCAAATATTATTAGATAATCTTGTTCCATTGACGAAGGAGCATTTCTAACTTCTGGAGTCTTTGTTCGTATTCAATATATTTGATGTGGTGTTATAGGAGGTCAATATTAATAGAGTCTTTGTTCATATTCATATTCAAGAGGTTCTAAGGAGTTCTTTTTGACTCGGTAAACCATACACATTAATTTGAAGTAACGGCACCCCTTTAACTAAAAAATGTCTAGTTTATATTTGAGATGGGCTTCTGCAAGGAAAAATATGTGAATGATTGCAACTATACTTCAAAGGATATTGTGGAGTTCATTGCCGTATTGTGGAAATAACATCACCACACATTAACATTTTGTTTAGTAATGTTTATTCTATTTTCAAAGGTTTAATAGCTTTAGTGAGTGACAAGTGGAGCAACAATTTCCCTCCTTTGCCTATCAAACAGTCATGAGATTCTTATCCATTATGGCATTTGAATAGGACGTCTTTTTAGCTTATTCACACTGGACTTAGTGGTGTCAATTGGTTGATAATATCCATGGAGGGGTGGTTTGTTGATGCTAGCAACATCAATTAATTTTTGTGATGATTAGTTTGCTAAACTGCCAAAAAAATTTGTCGTATAACCATGCAAAATTTGCACTGAATTTGTCTTACTTGTGTTTCAACCCTTGAACAGGTGTTTGTCTTCTTGTTTTTGTTGTATACTTCTTACTTGGTTGAAACCAAAATGCAGGTTTTGAACGGTTTACTTAGTAGAGACAACCAAAAGGAAGCAATTTCAATCCCTATTGGAATTATTCCTGCTGGTTCTGATAATTCTTTAGTCTGGACCGTTCTTGGGGTTAGAGATCCAGTATCTGCTGCAATAGCTATAGTTAAGGTACTTTGTTTGTGTTGACCCTGTATTCTTTATGTGAGACTGCATTGTTGTACTTTGATGCTCTAGATAGGTAAAGTTTTCTTTTTTATATTTGCTTCAGCCTTCAATGCATCTTTAATGAAGTTAATTGATAAAAGGATGACAAGATTTAATTTAGGATCATTCACTTAATTATGAATAGAGAGAGGGAGGGAGGGAGGGAGGGAGAGAGAGAGAGATGCTGTCATAAAGTGCTCAACAAAATGAAATGTTCTTGAATTAAAGCTAGAATTGCTTAAATGAGAATTTGTTTTGGCATAGAGAGCATTATAAGTTTGTTTCGTGTGCTGGGACGCTTAAAAATAAAAAGCATATGCCAAGTGCAATATCCTTTTTCTTTTTCATTTAACTAAAATAATCTTCATAACCAGTCTCAGGTGCTATGCGGCTTAGGCACAAAATATGTGCCGGGCACGGCCCTGAGTTGCCATGAAGTTTTCTTCTTGCAAGACTATTACTTTTCACCCAGTTGGCCTGAGGCAATTTACACTGCCTCACGCTTATGCAAGCTCTGAGTTACATTTTTAGATCTCTTTCCTAGAAAATAGTTCTGGTGATCTGACCATGTAAGTGAAGACTATTGATTAACTTCTGGCAGGCACAGTCCTGAAAAGCATGAAACTTTTAAACTTCTGAAAATTGAGAAAAATAGATCATACATACTATTAACTTTGCAAGATCTCATAGGCCATGCAATGGACTTGGATTTTTCAGAATCAAGGTTTTACTATTGGTGTTTTTCTTACACAGAATAGTCGATGCATTGATGTAAATTTTCTTATACTTCTGGGAATTGCTTTCATAACAAGGATTTCAACAGTAATTGCTTTTTGTTGTTTTAAGGGAGGTCTTACTGCCACTGATGTTTTTGCCGTGGAGTGGATCCAATCGGGGGCCATTCACTTTGGGACGACAGTAACATACTTTGGTTTTGTTAGTGATGGTAACTCCATAGCACTTTTTATTTGGCTGTTCTGGTTCAAATTTTCATTGTGATAATGTAGGCAGTGATATGCACCACTTAAATTCAAAAAAGAAATTTGTTTAAAGTTTGTTTCTGTTTATCTTTTATTTATTTGAAGTTCTTAATTTAAGTTTCTGCAGAAGTCTAAACTTTATAGTAATCCTTGATACTTGCTTCGGATGCAGAACTAGCCTAAGAAGTGAACCATATTTTACAATTTTATGTTTTATGTTTTATATTTTGTATATTATATTTTAGTTATTGATAATAAAAATACATTTTGCAAGGAAAAATATGGTCATTTGATAATTATAATTCTCATGATTGTGTCAGCTGGCGATTCTAGTGGAGTCACATGAATAGCTAGCTAAAATATTTAAGATACAGTGAGCTTATAGGTGCTTGGCTTTCTGTAGTATGGGAAATGCGAATAACAACAGCACTTTCTGTGTCTTCCCTCTTGATTGTAGGAACACAATATAAACATGTTACATCTTGTAAAACTTATATCGAATATAAATTATAATTAAACACATTGGTTCTATCCACAAAATTAAATCATAGTCTAGGCAGTTTAAAAATGAAATTGCTACATGACTGCAAGTTATGTTGCCTTTTCTTCTGCACCAATGATGTATCGTGAAGATAATAATTATGTTGATCTGTGTTGGTTTCAAATCATTTAACCCAGTTTAATGAAGTTGTCTTTAATGAAGTTGTCTTTGCTCTTAATTATTTCTGAAATGGCTCGACATTTAATTATGTGAAAACTAACTTTGACTGGGCTTGGATTAACTCCTCTTTCTGTTAATTTCAGTTTTGGAACTTTCTGAGAAACATCAGAAACGATTTGGTCCATTACGTTACTTTGTTGCTGGATTTCTCAAATTCTTGTGCTTGCCAAAATATAGTTATGGAGTGGAGTATCTTCCAGCCGTGAAAGAAGCTGGGGAGGAAAAAGTATCATCTGACCTCGAAGTTATTGACATGTCAGAGCTCTATACGGATATTATGAGAAGATCAAGCAAGGAAGGCCTTCCTCGTGCCTCTAGTCTATCAAGTATTGATTCAATAATGACCCCAAGTCAAATGTCTGAGGCAGGATTGGATACTACCTGTAGCAGCGCTGAGCCATCCGAGTATGTGCGTGCCAGAGATCCAAAGTCAAAACGTCTATCAGCCGGAAGAAGCAAATTGACTGCCGACCCAGAAGTTATCCATCCTCAGCTACCTCATTCAGTTACTCCTAGTGGGGCCAGGACCAGGTCAAAATCAAGGGCAGATAAAGGACGAACTGGATTGACTGTCACCGTTGATCCCTGTAGGTCCTCCTGGGGAAATACAGACAAAGAGGATATTTCATCAACAATGTCAGATCCTGGGCCAATATGGGATGCTGAGCCAAGGTGGGACACTGAGCCTAAATGGGATGTGGAAAATCCTATTGAATTGCCTGGGCGATCGGAGGACTGTATACCCGGTGAAAAGAAGGAAACTGTACAAAAATCTGAAGAGAATTGGGTTGTCACGAAAGGTCATCTTCTTGGTGTCTTGGTATGCAATCACTCATGTAAAACTGTTCAAAGTTTGAGTTCTCAGGTGGTGGCCCCAAAGGCAGAATATGATGACAATACCTTGGATCTGTTATTGGTTCACGGAACTGGACGGCTGAGGCTATTGAGATTCTTCTTATGTCTACAAATGGGTAGACACCTTTCGCTGCCTTATGTTGAATATGTTAAGGTAAGACATTTCTCATAAATTTGGGACCAAAGTAAGTCCTGCCCACCCTATTTTTTCTTTTAACGAAGACCAATAATGCACACACAAAACACTCACAAATAGAAGGAAAGGAAAAGTAACTATGTGCTCACACATTCTCCTGGTTATGAAGGAATTTAAGTGTCATACCTGTTTAATCCTTGGCTAGGGAGGGTACTGAAAAACATTTTATTGGCATAATCATTTGGTTATAGGATTATTTTCAAACGAATAAAGCTACCTGAGCTGAAGTTATAGGCCTTAAATTTGGGGCCAACAGAAATTTATGCTTGATAGTCTACGTTTTTGTTTTACTAATACGATATTTTTGGGCATTTCCAATAAACCTCTTTTGGCATTTTTCAATTCCAGGAATAAATATTTTCATTTTGGAAACATTAGATTGTCGTATCATTAGGTTGGAGATGATTGATGAATTATGTATTTACCTGTTCAATACTCCGGACTAAAAATTGCTGCAACAAACTGATTTCCGCTAAAAAAACTCAAATTTAGGAGTTCTTGGTTAGAAATTAGATCTTAACTGCAATGAGTTGATGATGCAGGTCAAGTCAGTCAAGATTAAACCTGGAAAGCGCACACACAATGGCTGTGGCATTGATGGTGAACTTTTCCCTGCGAATGGGCAACTGATGTGTTCATTACTTCCAGAACAGTGTAGGCTTATTGGTCGACCACCTGGTTCTAACAAGTGACTGCTGCAGCGTTATATTGAAGGTTGGGCGGGTGGATATGTGCTCGGCTATCCTTATGAGCGGGCAATATGAGGAGTCAAGACGAGAAGGCAATAGTGTATCTAGAGAATTCATTCCCCACGCCCGGTAATCCTTCCTGCTATTGCCTTTTCTGTTTTACAAACTATTAGGTCCTTGTAAATTTTGTCGATGTTTTCCTTGCTTCATTCTTTTGAAATTATTGTCCGTTACATCTACTGCTCTTATGTTGTTACTGTTTTGTATGGTATGTGACCGAAAAGCAAGAAAATATTGGTTTTTTAGCCAACTTTGCGAGAAATTAATTAGTGAGTTTCACGTTTAATTAACATATTTATTGCTATGATTAATGATCATCAGTATGAGATAACGAACATTCTACATTAAATGGCTTTAAAGCTTGGTTGGGTGAATTCAAATAATAATCTTCATGAAAAAGTTTCATGGGAACGAAAAAAAAAATGTCTCGTTTATATATGGTTTCAGTGTTTAGTATCATAATTTGGTACTACGACATCTAAAACTACACTCAAACTCTTGCACACATTCGAGCTCGTGCTTGAGTTTGGCCATCTTGTTACGCGTATTTAATTAAGGGGTGTTTGATGCACATTATTGAGAAGAAAATACATTTTACAGTGTGATGTGATGGAAAATGTGGCTAAAAAATAAGGAATTTTTTTGAGTTTGTGTTTAATATTATTTTATTGAAGAATGTATGATTAAAAATGAGTATTGAAAGAATGAATTTTGGGAAGAATGCAGATCAAACAAGGGCTAAATCTCGATTTCGTAAGCTCGTGCTTGAGCTTGGCCATGTTGTCACACATATTTAGCTAAATCTTGATTTCCTCGTCTCATGAGTATGAAATTGATGCGGTTTACTTCTCGAGCTAATGACATGAATTGCTATTAAGTTGATTTATTATTAATTTTTTTTATTATTATTTTTTTTTTGTGTTGAATGAGTTCTTGAATGGTAAATTTTTGGAGAACATGTGTGTAAAAAGTTGGAAAATTTTTGGACCTTTGAAAGAGTGGTTGTCAAGCTATAGACATTTCGGTCGTGTTTAAAATTCAATGAAAATTGAAAATATAGCCGTTATTGGATCTCACTCGTCTAATAAAAGTCAATAATAACGACTAATTTTTTAATTTTAATCTCTACTGAACACGCTCTATGTAAGAGAGAGAATTTAAACTATGTGAAACTTTATATGAGACAAATAAAACGTTGGTTTTAGCAATATGTATACTACAAGAGAATCCTTATATGTATGTATTTTTCTTTATGAATTCGTACTAGATTGGAAGATATAAGACGGGTATGACCTTGACGACTTTTAGAAGTCGGTTAACCATTTAATAGCTTTTTATTTATATATAAAAGAAATTTGGTACCTAATTTTTAATTTTCATTACTGATTTAATTATGCACTCGACAAGTCGGCTCCAAACCTAATAATGTATCAAGTGCTAGCTAGGCGCTATGTTTAAATACTTACAAAGATAGGGTCTCGAGAAATGTGTGATTGGAAAATAGATGAAAGTAAAGAGTGAGTTTGGCAAGAAAAAAAAGAGAAATTCCATTTCCTTAAGTTGGGTTGAGGATCCACAAAAGTCAAGAGATAAATTTGGAATTTTCAGCTTATTCGGCTTTAAGGTTGGGTTTATAGATATTGATCCACACAAATGAGATCCCAACTTATAATAAAAAAAGTTTTTTTATCAAACTTGCTATAAATAATGTTTGATCGAGAGAGATCGAGAGAGAGNTGAATTATATGTATCGAGGGTATTAATTTGGAAGGAATATGCAAGATCAAACCATTTTTATTGGAAACATTTCTCCAATGAATTCTATATAGAATTGTGAGCAATCAAATATTGCAAAACCCCAGTATTTATTATCGTTCAAAATTGGGCCGTAACAGAATTTCGATCGTTACCATTGAGGAGGAAGATAATAATTAGAGATTAATAGAAAAGCAAGGATATGACCTCGTGTGAGTAGGAAACAAAAAATATTTATTCTAGTTCTATCATAAAACTTTAATGGAACTTGGAAATGATAATAAATCCAATATATTAGTGAAATTTACGTGACCATATAAGTTGAACTTGTCATTTGTACATCTGCCAAGGTTGACTATTTTATTTGTATAGGACACGCGTATAATTTTAATTGGAGGGAAAATACAAAAAGTTCTCATATTTGACCATCAAAATTTTTGAAAAAGAGGCTAGTAAAATCTTTTGAAATTACAAAGATTGACATGGCTTTTTGGAATTAAGATTGGAGATCGAATTTAACAAAAAATAAAATACTCCCTTATCAAGTAGGGATGATAATATTTAATTTAATTTCAAGTGAATTTTGAGTTTGTTGGGTCCCACTTGTTTAATAAAAGTCAATAATAACAACTAGTTTTTTAGTTTTAATCCGATTTTAATCTTTACCAAACGAGTTCTTAACTTTTTCATGTTTGATATTTTATGTTTGAATTTTGAGAGACGTAATAGAAAGTCATGAAAGAGTAAGAGAGAAGATTTTCTTCTAAAGCGAATAGTATACCAGAGAACGATCGGACATAATGTTCGAATCTTTAAAAAAAAAAAAAAATTTAAGAAGAAAAAACTTTTATTGTATTTCACCCCACACAACCATCAAGATGATGTACTAGTTGCAAATGATTATATTGTCATTATAACTCACACCAGCCTATCGACAAGATAAATTTTGAAAACTTCGCCAGAACGGAGAGCATTTGTATTTTTATGTACAAATTTTATAGAATTTTATAGTAGTGAATTAATTTACTTCATTTATTCTAATCTAACGTGATTTTCTTCTATTCATTTCTACGTATCTAAGTTGGGGATTTAGCTCAAATACTTTTATATTTTTATTCAGTTAAAATTTTAAATGAGTTTGAATTTTGAAATTGAGAATCGCGTACTTTTCATTTAGCAGGGATTTGATTCTAACTAAAAAAAGTTGATAAAACATAAGAAAAAATTAATAGTTAAATTTATATACATTTTTTTAATTATAATTAATTTTCGACTTCATCAATTTTTATCTGTATTTTTAATTGATTTTAAACTTATCTTCACGTATACTAATAATAATTGCATAATTGAAGAAATGGACCCCACCAATAAAAAAAGCGAAAAAAAAAATAAAAAAGAAAAAGAAAAAAAATAAAAGAAGGTGGAAAAACATAACTCTCGGAAAAAACAACATAACCCCTTAATCAAACTTTCACATTTCTCTCATCTCACCTTCCCACCCCTTTCTCTCCCTAAAACCAACATCCTACGCTGTTCAATCTTCACGGATCTACGCATCAAAATTCAATCCAATTTCATTGATGATATTTTGATCAAGACTGAGTGTGGGGAAGTAAGAAAAAAAGAGAATTGATATGAGGGTACCCAGTTGTTCGGTGTGCCAGAATAAATACAACGAGGATGAGCGGTGCCCTCTTCTACTCCAATGCGGTCATGGGTTCTGTCGCGAGTGTCTATCTAAGATGTTTTCTGCATCCACCGATTGCTCACTTTCTTGCCCCCGCTGCCGTTTCGTGTCCACCGTTGGGAATTCCGTGACTGCTTTGAAAAAGAATTACGCCATTTTGTCCTTGATCCAGAGTTCCCTTTCTGCAGATGACGATGACGACGAGGATGAGGACGATGATGATGGCGATGGTTATGTGGGTCGGGAAGAGAAGACTTCTTTAACTAGTAGCAATAATTGTTATCGAAATAATTCTTATGGTAGTGGTGGTTGTAATAACGGAAGTAGACGAATGGATGATGATTATAAGAGAAGGCGGGGACGTGAGGTTCAAGTGGAGGGAGGTGGGGGATTAGATTTGCGGGTGCATAAAGAGGTGAATCTGGTTAGGAGAATTGGGGATGGGAGTAGTTGGAAGGCAGGAGCGGAGATGTGGGCGGCAGTGGTGTCGGGGAGGGGGTGTAAGCACAAATTGGCAGTGAAGAAGGTGCCAATCAAGGAGGAGACGGATGTGATGTGGCTGCAGGGGCAGCTGGAGGAGCTGAGGAGGAAGTCCATGTGGTGCCGGAGTGTTTGTGCTTTTCATGGAGCTGTGAGGATGGACAACAGCCTTTGCTTAGTAATGGATAGGTGTTATGGGTCCGTCCAGACTGCAATGCAGCAGAATGAAGGGCGCCTCACACTTGAACAGATTCTGAGGTTTTGTTTTTCTTTCGTTGTACCTTTAAACACATACATGCATTCATGTTAAATTGGATCAATATGCATTTTGATTGGATTGGTAGGAATGCTTGTTTTCTCTGCAGTTGCTAGATTGGCGATAGAATCTGTCTCTTTTACTTTTTAGTTTGTTTTTGTCATAATTCGAGATAGATGAAAATGTAACTTGAATGAATTAGGGTCCAATGTTTGTTCATTTGAAGTATTTATCTCATCCTTGGTGTTATCCTTGTTATTTGCTAGCACTTGGAGTTTGGACATAGAATTTCATGGGAGATAATCGGTGGCGACGGATTGGGCAAGTGAAGTGATAATATAAACTACAATTTTTAGTTATAAAAAAAATTAACGATATCTTTTGTGTTGATTAAACTACTATAACACAACATTAATATATCATATCAAACAGCATTTTGTATTTTCTACATAAATCCCAACATAAATTAAATGTTTTTAGTAATTGAAATTTGGTCCGGTCTTGGTTTTTCAGGAGAAATTTCTCCATATCTAAAGCAAAAAATAATTCAATAGAGTTAAAGGAATGAAAAGTTAATAACAAAAATACTTAAAAGCAGTAAAATAAAATTTAACATAAAATTGTAACAATAGATATTATTAAATTATGAACAACAAAAATACCTTTGGGTTATACTTTCCATAACATGACCACATGTATGTCATTTTTAATTTCATTAAGTGGGTGGCTGCGTGACTTGAGCCGAGGACCTCTAGTTGCTCTGATGCCATATTGAAAATATGAAACCACTTGGTCTAAAAGCTTAAACTGCTGGATAAGGCCATATGTATATCATATAAGTATTGCCTTCAACATCTGAATTTCCATATGTTCAAATGAAAGCTTACCCTATTAATTACTGTAATAAACTGTGCAAGTTTTTCATTATAATCTAAGTCTGAAACTGCCTAATTTTTGGAGAGTTTTCAATTCTGGTATTCCAATACAAACTTGTCTAATTTCTGTTTTCTCGTTTTGTGAATCTAGAACTTGAATACATATAACAAAAACCCATTAAATACCAAAGATAAAAAAATAAAAAAATATCACTCTTTTAAATTTCAAAAGGTTAAGAGAAAAAAGTTAGATAAAGTTACTGATGGTAAGATTGACGTTGAAAACAGCAAGGATATTGGAGAACTAAGGATTCGTTGATGGGACAACGAAAATGCTTCACATTGTGAAAAAGTAAGTGAAGTGGGTGGGCAATTGTAGAAGTGAAAAGTTTTTAAGCCAATTACCATGTTAATTTAGAGTCCGTAGCATTTTTACATGCAAGAGTTTAACATTGGGGACAAAATTATAAAATCCAAAAATATTTAATTAATGTAATAAATATTTTAAAAAATCAGCATGGGGACAGCTAAATCCGCCCATGGGAGATATTGTGTTCGGCATCTTGACCATAAGTTTTTGGAATGGCAGTGTATGGTAGAAATTTTAAATCACTTTATCTTTTTTCTACACTCCAATTATGTGGCCTTAATTCTGGTGCAAAGCAGTGGACAGCCTTGCTAAATATTTTGTTGGACTCCATCCACAAGACTTAATCCTTAATTGACAAATGGTAAACTTTAGAACTTTAGAAGGGATGTTAATAGGCTGTCCATTTTCTCTTGGTGTAGTTATTTGTTTGTCTTTTATACAGGGGGACAATTTTCAAACGGCATATTTTGTCGAGTTAACTGGTAATTATGGCCTACATTTTTTCGCTGGATAACAGAATATGTGAATCCATTTGTAAATTATGCTTCTGTCATCTCAAGTTGGCTGATGTGGCTTGCCTTTGTTCAAATTTTAGGAATGTCAAGTGTGTGCATGTTTTCCCCTTTTTTAGGAAACAGTAGGCACAATTTTAATTATAAGATTACCTTAGCAATGGTAGTTGGAGAGAAAATGGGGAATGCGTTTACTTATAGAAAATAGATAATATTTTCGTCATTCGAGAAAGGGAGGACTTTAATTTGAGATGGCAGGAAAATATATGACGCAGATTGCATTCCTACTGTGAGATAGATCTATGTTTTTATCATCCTTACGGATGACTATCGATAAGGATTTCAAGGTGTTCCTTTTTCTTTAATTATTCTCAGATGGAAAATTTTATTGTTTTCTTGTCTTTACCTTATTTTGTTTGATGATTAGAGGATTCTCAGCCCTCTTAATCAATATAGTTACGTTTCTATAATTAGTAAAATTATGTTCCTTATCCAAAAATTTAGACATTGGATGTCATTGCATTCTCTT
Organism: Fraxinus ornus; assembly: GCA_903798235.1. NCBI lineage: Eukaryota > Viridiplantae > Streptophyta > Magnoliopsida > Lamiales > Oleaceae > Fraxinus > Fraxinus ornus. Next base: position 15,996 of record CAIGRF010204234.1, on the reverse strand, counting down.
GAAATAAATTATTAGTCGTTAAGTCAGGAAAAAAGTTGATATCATTTTCTTTTCTCTTAATAATTATTAATCTTTAAGTTTGGAAAGTTTTCGATTTGTTATTATAATAAGTTTCCCATGGTATAAAAAGGTGGTAGTGAGGCTCGCCTTGAGGCCCGCCTTACCGTGAGGCGCATGTAGTATGCCTCGAGGCGGTATTTTTTAGGCTAAAAATATGAGGCTCACGCCTTTAAATCTGAGGCGCACGCCTCAAGGCGCGCGTCTCATGGAGCATGAGACATGCGTCTTATTTAAAATTTGATTTTTCAATTGTATAAAAAGAAATAAAAAAGTGCTATTTTTAAAAAAGGAAAATAGCTCATTTAAAAAGGCATTTTAGGCCCAAACAAAACAATAAAATATCTAGAAAACTAAACGGCAGCCAGAAATTAGAGGACCAAAAACGGAACAGATTCAACAAAAATTTAGAATTCAAGAAAAGTATCTTCTTCATCGGTTCATGTATGTTTTTCCTCTTTTCTTTTTTGTTTTCTTTTTCTTAGGGTTTAGTAAATCTCGCATACAATTAGTTGCTTCATATACACATCTGGAAATTATAAATTTTATAAATGTTTTGATTTATATAATTAACACACATGATTTCATCCAACATTTGTATAAACTCTAAAACTCATGTATCCATACTATATGCTCCAACTTTGATTTTTTTGTATTTTTATATTATTTTATAATTCTTTTACTTAGATTTTTTGTTTNGAGGTTTACGCCTCGCCTCATAAAGAAAAACCGCCTCAATACTTAGTTTCGCCTTTTTAAACTTTGAAGTTTCCCATTCGCCATAGGGTTGTTATGTATATAGGACCACTATTGTCAAAAGACATTGATTATGATATTTAGTTTAAAGATTTGTCTCACTATATTTTGAAAATTAGAAAAAATTGATTATTTTTTCCTAGCTAGAGGATAACATTTTTAAAATTTTCCTTGTCATAATGTATCATCTAAAATTTTGAATGTAGATATGGGGCGGACATTGCCCGTGGAGTTGCTGAGCTCCATGCAGCTGGCGTTGTTTGTATGAATATTAAACCATCCAATCTTCTCTTGGATGCAAATGGTCATGCTATGGTTTCTGATTATGGGCTTCCAGCAATTCTAAAGAAGCTTGATTGTCGAAAAGCTCAAACAGAGTGTGAATCCTCCAAAGTTCATTCGTGTATGGATTGCACAATGCTTAGCCCAAATTACACTGCCCCAGAGGCATGGGAGCCAGTAAAAAAGTCGCTGAATCTTTTCTGGGATGATGCTATTGGCATATCGCCGGAGTCAGATGCCTGGAGCTTTGGTTGTACATTAGTAGAAATGTGCACTGGTTCTACTCCGTATGTGAATTTATTAACTGTCCCTTGTAACTTTGTTGTTTCTGTAAGTAGCATAATTGCTCAAAAAGGTGTCTATGTCTTTTACGCAGCTGGGCTGGTTTAAGTGCTGAGGAAATCTATCGGTCTGTAGTCAAAGCTCGACGACAACCTCCTCAATATGCAAGTGTAGTGGGTGTGGGAATACCTAGGGAATTGTGGAAGATGATTGGTGACTGCCTCCAGTTCAAGGCATCTAAAAGACCAACTTTTAATTCAATGTTAGCAGTATTTCTTCGCCACTTGCAAGAGATTCCTCGAAGCCCTCCTGCAAGCCCTGATGTGTAAGATGCTATTTTATGTATCGTCAGTTTGTTACCTTATGAGTACACTTTGAGTTCAAACACTCATGTTTCATAAGTGGCTTGTGGCCCTTGTTTATGTTGCTGATGCGAGAATTAGTATTAGTAATCTTAGATGTCTTGGAAGTGCCTTATTACTTGCCATATATATTTTTTATGCTGGTTTTTTCAAGTCATCCTTGTATTTAATACTTTACTGTTACATGATTGATGACTTGGGTATTCTCTATTTGCCCCATCTAATAAGCAGTGATCTGCCTACAAACCCTGGAATAAATGGGACAGCTCTTTCCCCGTCGGATGATCTAGAGGTTCCCCAAGCCAATCCTAATCTTTTACTCCGACTTGTCTCTGAAGGCAATCTGGATGGAGTTAGGTTAGGCTGTTTTACTATAGACCTTTGTCATATCTTCTGGATATGGAATCTTTTACTTTGAGATTTATTTCCCATTACCCTGTTTTATGCAGAGAGTTTCTTCCAAAGACTGCTTCAGGTCACCACGGCAATTTACTACATTCTCTGCTGGAAGCACAGAATGCAGAAGGTCAAACGGCTCTCCACCTGGCTTGTAGGAGGGGTAGCGTTGAACTCGTTGAAGCTATTTTGGAGTACAAAGAGGCAAATGTTGATGTCCTCGATAAAGATGGCGATCCTCCTCTTGTTTTTGCTCTGGCAGCTGGATCACCTGAATGTGTCCGAGCTCTCATCGGTAGAGATGCTAATGTCAGATCAAGGTTAAGGGAAGGCCTTGGTCCATCTGTTGCTCATGTCTGTGCCTACCATGGCCAACCAGATTGCATGCGTGTAGGTGTCTTGGAGTTCTATAAGTTTATAGGTTATGGAAACGTGTCAAAAAATAGGGAAATGTAAAGCAAGATTCCTGATTCAAGTACAAAACTCCATCGTCTGGGACATGGAAATTGCATGGCATGATGAATGTCTTATGTTTATTTCTAACCCCTTATTTTTAACTTTTATATTTTCTTAATCAAAATATATATGTTTATGTTTTTATTATTTATTTCTGAATGGATAGGAGTTATTGTTGGCTGGTGCTGATCCAAATGCAGTTGACGACGATGGTGAATCTGTGCTTCACAGAGCTATTGCCAAGAAATATACTGACTGTGCTATTGTCTTATTGGAAAACGGAGGCTGCAAATCAATGGGCATTGTGAACTCCAGGCATTTGACGTATGTGTAAATTTTATCCTTCAATTATTAGCAGAGACAATTTTCTGAATCCTGATGCTTTATTGGGAGGAAAAAAATGAAACTAGGGAAGAACACAAAAAGAAAAACAGAGACACTGTTTCCCTTTTCACTGCTTTGTTTGTTTGGTTAACTGTGGAAGAGAAGAAAGAATGATTTTTGTATTTAATCTTATCACCTAAATATTAGATAACATGGGTAGCCTTTCAACTTATCTTAGGCTTTGAAAGCCTGGAGGGAATATCTAAATTAACTGATTGCCAGATTATAACACAGCTCCCTCCTTTCCAACTTGAATGTATGGTTTACGTCTGTGGTCGGCTGGATTTTTTTCCGAAGAGTCGATATTTGAGCCACTTCGAGTTACATATCATATTAAAATTTAGTGGAAATACTACCCATTAGAAAAATCTTTGTAATGTAGTTTGAAAAACAATCAGTTTGATAGTTGAAAATCAAAAGGACATTTGTTTCACATGCTTTTATGGAGTTGATTCTGAAAGAGTTTCTTTTGATCACATTGAAAAGGTGATCTATGGACATCAACATAATTACTGAAGCTAATTTGCGAATGTTATTCCCTAGATCGAAGCCCTATGTCTGCACACTAAATAGGCCACTATTCTTGCTGCTTTTTCTTTAAAGTCTTCTGATTTCTTCACCCTTTCTCTTCTGTTGTTTTACAAAATTCAGCTCAATTCTAGGCTCATTATCACTGGATGACTTTTAATGGTGCATTATATCTTTAACATTCTTTTCAGTTTTTCTCATTGTTAAAGGTAGCTTTATGGTGCTGAACTTATTTCCATGATCACGGAAAGGTACTAAGAGCTTTAGTCTCTTGGCTATACATTCTGGAAAATGCCATAGACTATCTATAAAGATTTCTTAAGAGGCTAGGAAGCCATGAGGGATGGAAGGCTTTCAGAAGTTAAGCTTTAAGAAAACCAAGAATGCATCAAGTGGATCTTTTCTAGGATTGATCTATTTCGGTGGCAGAACGTAAAGAGGACGAGAGGACTAGGATTACTTTGTTAATAAAGAGAAACAAAGGATAATCTAAGAAAGGTAGAAACCATTAATTTCCTTAGCTGCAGCAGCAGATAAATAATCTAAGAGTTGAGCCTTTCTTGTGATTGACATGCTCCGTGACGTTCTCTTCAAAATTCTGCTGTCTTTTCATCTATAAGACCCAAAGAATTATCCAAACTAGAGACTTCCAGATCATATCTAACCTTCTTGTCCCCACAACCTATTGGCTTTTGTAAGAAAAAATCATTATATCTTTCTGGAGAAGTCCAGCGAAAATCTACATCTATTATCAATGCTTAATGCTTTCCATGTTCCTCTTGTACATCACCACAAAGAAGGGCAAAGAGGAGTATGAGGTTTTTTCTTTTGCATTGAGTTACAAATGATTTCCTATGGAGAGCATCCATATGAATACCTTAACTCTTTAGGGAACAATAGATTTCCAAGTAAAGGCTCAAAGATAGGAAAACGTTGGTAGACAAGCCCATTAACATGATTTGTGAGAAAAGATATAATAGGGATTCATAGAGCACATCTCTTATTTGAACAAAAAAAGACAACGACGGCAGTCACATTCAGTGATGCGGTTGCCATGTAGATACATGTCTTATAACGTTTGTAGTGTATAAGATGTCAAGCATGTTATTTTGTGTGAGTCTTCTCTATTGATTGACACCATAACAAAGCCTCTTTATTTTTCAGACCACTTCACTTGTGCGTCACAACATGGAATGTTGCTATTGTCAAAAGATGGGCCGAACTTGCATCTGCAGAAGAGATTGCCGACGCTATTGATATTCCATGCTCTGTTGGAACAGCATTATGCATGGCAGCTGCCTTGAAGAAAGATCATGAATCTGGTAAAACTTGGGTTGTTGATTTTCACTAGTGTTATAGTAGTTATCTGGTGCTAATAGTTTAACCATGAATACACGGTGATAGGATTTCATCTTGAAAGTTGAGTTCTGGAACTTACCTTTCTGATGTTGTATAAACATGTAGAGGGCAGAGAACTGGTAAGGATTCTTCTAGCTGCCGGAGCTGACCCGACAGCTCAAGATGCCCAGCATGCCCACACTGCTCTGCATACTGCTGCCATGGCCAATGACATTGAGTTAGTCAAGGTAGGCCGAATACTGTGTAATTGCGGAAGTAGAACTGCTGCTATTGTCAAACTGTGTTCCAGATGCATTAGGAGGTGACTCCTAAATGTAAGCTCTGCCTGTTTTGTGACTGTAATTTCTAATCTACATGTCTTGTTAATTTCTTTTTCTGTAGATTATTTTGGAAGCTGGGGTTGATGTGAACACCAGGAATGTGCAGAATACCATACCTCTCCATGTGGCATTAGCCAGAGGTTCAAAGTCTTGCGTTGGATTGCTTTTATCTGCTGGGGCAAATTGCAATTTGCAGGTTTATTGTTAGACATCCTCTGGATCTTTCATGAAAATGTAGTCAGACAAATGTACTCGTGTCCTCTTTGCTTCCAAACTCTTTATGAAATTTCTGTGATCCATACCATCTATTAGTGACTTCATATATCAGAGTGCGAGCTTGCTTTTTTATGGTTTTTTGTTATAACGGACGGATGAACTCAAGAGGTGATTGTCATGTATCTATAATAATATTAAATATCACATCAAGTGAGAATCATTTTTTAGACGATTTTAAACCTAATAAATTTCAATTTTTTCAATAATACCTTAATTTTCATTTTTCAATATGTAATAAATACTACAAAATCCTTGTCATGTATGAATTTCATGTTATTAATTCTCAATTAATTAACATTCACATCAATTAGACTCAATGAATCTTGATTAACATGAATCTAGAAATTTTAATGGGTGTTTAAATTCATGTATTAACAATTAATTCTTATGTATCAAATGTTGTGTAACAAAGTTGCTCATTTGTAGAATTTCATCATCAAGAAAAATTTGAATCATATAAGTTGATTTTTGAGAGTACAATTTTTTTTCTCTTAAATTTCTATCCTAAATTTTATTTTCCTTAGTTTGTTTCAGACTCATTAAATCCTCCCAACAAATTAGTATCAAATATTACTTTTATAGCACTTATAAAGTATTTCAGAATAACGTGTAATACACTTTCAACTCTGACTAGTTTTAGCAAACATGAGAACTTGGTTATTCGTTGATGGAGGACTATTTGGTTGTTATTTTTGTTGGTGCAACATAGCTATTCCTGGAAGTATGAGGTGCATTTTAATTTGATTTCCGCTATTGTTTTTTGTTTTCTGCAACTGGTTTGTAAAATTTGAAAATTGTTAGCAAGTATCTATATACATTTAACAATATATTATCTAATTTCGAAATAAGATCTACATAATTAAATTTGACATATAATTCATTCAGACCGATCTCTCTTTTGGGTTGTAAAATTGGATACTTCCGAACTTTTTTGTTGTTGTTAGGACTCATTATCTTACTTATTTAAATATAAAACTATTTGCATATTTGAATCCGAAGAGGCTCGCAGAGTTAATTGTTTTGATCTATATCAGTTAATTTCTTGTACTTGAATTCTAGCGTAGTGCTACAACTTTTAGTTCTAGCTGACCTTCTAGACCGCAGGGATTTTTCCATTTATGAGAAAGGTGGTAAAGTAACTTGATAATGTGAATATGGAAAAATGTTGAATATGTTGCTTAGGGAAATTAGCAAATTAGAACCATGGCTGATGTTCATCTAAAACTCAATCAGATATTCTTGGAGGAAGTTGAGGATCATTTATGCGGAGATGGTCAGGTGAAAAGAGGTACTTGGAAATGGAAAACAGAGATCTTGGGATCTGACAGCATTTATATTGGTTTGTACGAGTATCACTGACTCGATGGATTACTTTTAGTTATCAAGTTAAGCTTATTGAAATTTTGAGGACAAATTAAGAGGAAGAGAACGTTACTGCCTACTTGGATTATTATTTATATCTGATACTCAAGATTATACTTGCTATATTAGAGACAGATTGCAGATTTGATCAACAATGGCAAAAAACTATGGGTGCGTGTGGTACGTCAATTAGAGAAGTTACTGATCTATGAGTGGTTGTGGAAAATATTAAGGGAAAGAAACGTCTATATGTGGTCTTTATGAATTTGAAAGAGTTCCAACAGATATATTTTTGATGAAAGATGAGTGTTGGAAGCAACATATATTTGTATGTTAAAGGATATACTTGATGAGATTATGATCATAGGGAGAACTATATCTGTGAATCTAGTGTACTGCCAGTTGCTAGGGCAAATCCTAAACTGTTACCTTGCGTTTTTGTGAAGTATCAATGGCTTGAGGTATTAGATTAGGATTCATGGTGCTTGTTGAGATAATTAATTTAGGAATTATGGTGTAATCTGTTAGCTCATAAAACTAGAAGACATGTTGTGATTTAAATTAAAATGGTTGTGAAAAGCTTTTAATTATTAGTGAATTTCTATATACATGGGAATGCAAATGTAGAGATACAAGTAGAGGTTAACTGTAATTATGGAAGAGCTAGGAATTAGTTATGATATTACCCATTGGATTAACTTAAGTTTGGTTAGGTGGACATTTACTTCAAAATTTCTTCTGATTTTGCTTCACTTAAATATATTTTGCTGATAGCAATAGACTCGCTACCATAGAACCTACTGTACAAAATGTTGGTGAGAAATACCGCTAAGGCAGTAACTGAAATGATTGAAATAAAAAAAAATTCTTCCCGGGGTAATAAACCTGATTCAGAATTATATGTTTATACATGTTTAAAGAATATTACTTGATGCACGTACTGGTCAGGATGAGTTTCAAACTCTAGATGGTAACTTCTGAGGTTTTTCTTGAGTTAATTTGAGCTTGTAGGTACTTGTATTGTGCTTGTTATGCTCTAATAAACTTTTAATCTAATTTGCTGTGATGTTGTGCTGTCTGATTACTTGGCCATACTACATTTCCTTCCATAAGATGCTTGCGCATGCATGAAATGAGTTTTTGAGAAATTTGACTTTGAGGATCTTTGCTGAATGGGTTTGAGGTGAAGTTGATTTTTAAACATCTCATCTTCCAATTACATGTCAGCCTCTCTGTGGATCTCTGTATTGCCAAATAATGCCTTCTTCATTTTCCTGGTGTGAACTTCAGGATGATGATGGTGACAATGCTTTTCATATAGCAGCTGATACGGCAAAAATGATACGTGAAAATCTTGATTGGATCATTTTTATGCTTAAATATCCAAATGCTGCAGTTGACGTTAGAAATCACAGGCAAGTTTTGTTTGTCACTCGTTAGCTTTTAGTTAATCTCTTCAGAAGTAATTTCACTTGTTTCCTTTACCACAAGTTCCATGATCTGCAATATTTGCTGCTGAATATGATATATTTCTTTTCTGGTAATGCATTACAGTGGCAAGACATTAGGAGACTTCTTGGAGGCTCTTCCCCGGGAATGGATTTCTGAAGATTTAATGGAGGCACTGGTGGAGAAGGGAGTCCATTTATCTTCAACCATGTGCGTAAAATCCAATACAATGCTTTGCTGTTTTCATCACTTTCCTGGTAAAATTGTGTGCAGTATGTGGTTAATTTCATTATGTGGCTAAAGACTTTTGTGCGGTTAAATGTTGCTTAGATATCAAATTGGAGACTGGGTGAAATTTAGAAGAAGCATTACAACACCAACATATGGTTGGCAAGGTGCAACACATAGGAGTGTTGGTTTCGTACAGAGTGTCCCAGACAACGAAAATCTCATTGTGTCCTTTTGCACTGGAGAAGCCAAGGTACTGGCAAATGAAGTCATAAAGGTGATTCCACTTGACAGAGGACAGCATGTGCAACTTAAGCCAGATGTCAAAGAGCCAAAGTACGTCCCATCTATTATCAAGACATTATGTTTAGGCATACTTGTTTCTTATTAGGTTAATATCGCTTCCATGATGTATTTTATCTCATCTTTGTTGTCATACTATGGGGTTTTTTAAACTCTTAGCTTTTACATCTTGTTCTGCTTCATAATTGCATCATGATGCTGTTCTTGTAGTTGCTGTATTCTTAAAATTTTCCTTCTCTCCATCCAGTCACTCTTCTTTTATGATGATCAATGCAATAATTTCATGACTTTCAAAAATGATTCCGAACTGGGTGAAGATAAATATCTTTACTTTTCTTTTTTCCACCCATACTAGGTATTGGTATGTATCCAGATTTCGTTCTTTCAGTATGAGGTGACTACATCGAAGTTATTCTATCTAGTTCTTTTTATTGATGTTTTGATGAATAAAAAAATGAAACAAAAATCCTATGATATTTTTTTTCTAGTCGTTCGTTTTACAATGATAAAAGGTCTTTTTTCTTCTCTGAAGTTAAAAATTGAATTTGAATGTGAACTCTGAGAACTAAATATTGTAGTGATTCACCACTTCAGTTCACACAAAGTTTTTTTTCTCATATGCACTGTACACTTTCTATTCGTACTCAGTTTTTTGAATCCTTTTAAAATTGAATTAGATGATTATGTAAATGTACCATAAATATGCAGCCCTGTTCCTAATAGATTGACCACAAAATAGAATGACTAATATGTAGAGGGCACGACCTATCTTAGTGGTACTGCCATTGTGCTTCCTTTGGTTTTTGTGGGGGACATTTCCACTAATACATCAGTTGAAATCACGGTAGTTGTACCACGGAAAAAAATGGCACCACCTTCCTACTGAGTGTTCCCTCTCTCCTTTCTTCTTTCGGGACTGTCTGGTGGCGATAATTCCCATAATAGCAAACTTTGATTCTGTTCACCCCAGTGCAATTCAATTTAGTATTGTGAATCACCTGCAATCAAGAATCAGAGTGAGTCTTGTTGGAGGTGATGTTTACTTCCTATTTGCAGCTATCAATTAATTGTTTTCAGATTTGTCATTTAAAAAATAGCTAAATTGTTTTATTCTGTGCTTAATTTGAAACCTTGTTTACAGTTTCAAATTTTTTGGATTAATAATTTGGAAATAGTCTCTTAAGGTCCCTTGTAAAAATTGATAAATGATGCTTCACCTAAGTACAGAAAATAAATTTTGTATCTTATTATGAAAAGAGTAAAAGCAATACAAACAGTGATAACTGATGGAGAAAGAAGTGTCTACCATCATCTAATCTTCCTGGTAATGAAAAATAGAACCATTTGCTTGGCTGTAAACCAAATCTATTTTTAATTACCCTGTTGAAAAGAGTACTAGATGCTGATAAAAAATGGAGAAACCATTTATCCTCGATTGAAATGTTCCTATACACATTACCTTACCCAACACACACTTAGTTTGCCTTCATAACAATTTAATTTACCAAACCATCTTAAAGTGAGAATTAACTCAGAAATGTAGGTCCTCTGGACACACAAAGAAACAGACTTCATCCAAAGGAAATTCTCGTGTCTCAATGAGATATCGAAGTATTTCTTATTCTCAAGTAGTTTATCTTGCAGTAATTTGGGTTTAAACATTATGGATTTTTTCTGCAATCTTAAACTGTGGCCCATTGAGTAAACCATTATGATACCAAATGTTCTTATATTGTACAATAATTAGTTTTGTGTTTCTGCAGATTTGGTTGGCGTGGTCAATCACGTGACAGCATTGGAACAGTTCTTTGTGTCGATGATGATGGAATTCTGCGTGTCGGTTTTCCTGGAGCATCCAGAGGATGGAAAGCTGATCCTGCAGAAATGGAAAGAGTTGAAGAATTCAAGGTTGGGGACTGGGTTCGCATACGGCCCACACTGACTACAGCTAAACACGGATTAGGATCTGTAACTCCGGGAAGCATTGGTGTGGTGTACTGTATTAGACCAGATAGTAGTCTTTTACTGGAACTAAGCTATCTTCCAGCTCCATGGCATTGCGAACCTGAGGAGGTTGAACATGTTGAGCCATTTAGGGTAAGGGAATTTACTATAGCATGAAGAAGGTTGAATATTTTAAATTCTTGTTCTTTGTTCCTTATTTTTACAATTTGGTCTTCCTACCATATATAATTCTGTTGCTTTTACAGATTGGTGATCGGATTTGTGTAAAGCGATCTGTTGCTGAGCCAAGATATGCTTGGGGTGGTGAAACCCATCATAGCATTGGAAGAATTAGTGAGATAGAGAATGATGGTCTGCTGATAATTGAAATTCCCAATCGACCTATTCCATGGCAGGCTGATCCTTCTGACATGGAAAAGGTTGAGGATTTCAAGGTATTATCTGCATAATTTGTTTTTCTGTTTTGAATCATGAATATACTGGGTGACTGTTTTTACTGCCAATATTCAATATAATTTTATCAGGTAAGAGATTGGGTCAGAGTGAAGGCATCTGTTTCCTCCCCAAAATATGGGTGGGAGGACGTAACGAGGAACAGCATTGGTATAATTCAATGTTTGGAGGAGGATGGTGATATGGAAGTTGCATTTTGCTTCAAGAGCAAACTTTTCCGCTGTTCTGCAACAGATGTGGAGAAGGTTCCTCCTTTTGAAGTAGGACAAGAGATACATGTGATGCCTTCTGTTACGCTGCCTCGGCTTGGATGGTCCAGTGAGACACCTGCGACTGTTGGAAAAATTGCAAGGATCGACATGGATGGTGCTTTAAATGTAAGCTGCTCTCTTCTTGGTTGCTTTTCTTGCATTAGGTTTAGGACGGGACATCAACTATGATCATCTACCGGATTGTTTCCAACTCGTTGTCAAGTTTGGTGGGAAGTTGCTGATTAAGAAATATGGAATGAGGTTCCTCAAAGATAATAGCATGCCTTGTACTTACATATGGAACACAAATTAGGATGGCAAGCTATAATTAATCAACAAAGAAAAAATCTTGTATCGTCAATGTGCAACTGATGGCAATTTAGAGCCCCCTCTATAATAGAAAGCAGAGGTTCTATCAGAGAGTCAAAACACATTGGCTCAACTGAACTTGTTTGATTTCAGAGTGAAATTACTTTTGTACCCTTTGAATCAAGGTGTAGAATGATTTATGTTTATAAAATGTGATATAATTGTATTAATTATCAATCTACAAACATTCACTCTCTTCCACGAAGAAATATAGGTGGAGTTAATTTCATCAGATCTTAAGCTAGATTTAACAATAAATTGAATGAAGTCTCAAAAAATATTTCTGTAGTTGAACCTATATTTACTGGAAACAGACCTTTGTTTTTCCCTTGTGGTTCTATTTTCTGTCCCCTATGTTTTTACTTCATTTTCCATCATATCGTTCATTACCCCGACAAATACTCTCCTTTTTTAGGTAAAAGTTGCTGGAAGACATACTTTGTGGAAAGTTTCTCCCGGAGATGCAGAACGGCTTCCTGGATTTGAAGTAGGTGACTGGGTGCGCTCCAAACCAATCATGGGGACTAGGCCCAGTTATGATTGGAACAGTATTGGAAAAGAAGGTTTAGCTGTTGTGCATAGTATACAGGATACTGGTTATCTAGAATTAGCTTGCTGTTTTCGCAAGGGAAGGTATCCAACCCATTATACTGATGTTGAAAAGGTTCCTGATTTTAAGGTTGGGCAACATGTAAGGTTTCGAAGTGGACTCGTTGATCCAAGATGGGGCTGGCGAGGTGCTCATCCTGACTCTTGTGGGATTGTAGCCAGTGTCAATGCTGATGGAGAAGTGAGGGTTGCATTCTCAAGTTTACAGGGGTTATGGAGAGGGGATCCTGCAGATCTTGAAGTAGAGCAAATGTTTGAAGTGGGAGCATGGGTCAAATTGAAAGAGAATGCGAGTAGTTGGAAATCCATATCGCAAGGTAGCATTGGCGTAGTGCAAGGAATTGGGTTTGAAGGAAACGAATGGAATGAAAATGTTATTGTAGGATTCTGTGGAGAGCAAGAACTATGGGTAGGAAATTTTTCTTATCTTGAAGGAGTTGATAAACTCCTGGTTGGGCAGCGGATAAAAGTTAAGAACTCTGTCAAACAGCCTAGGTTTGGGTGGTCAGGACACAACCATGCAAGTATAGGGACCATATCGGCTATTGATGCAGATGGAAAGCTGAGAATATATACACCGGCTGGCTCAAAAGCTTGGGTGCTCGATCCTTCTGAGGTGGAGATACTTGAGGAACAGAAACTTCATGTTGGAGACTGGGTTAGGGTTCGGGAAAATGTTTCTACTCCTACTCACCAGTGGGGAGACGTACGTCACTCAAGCATTGGAGTGGTGCACCGTTTAGAGGATGAAGATCTTTGGGTGGCTTTCTGCTTTATGGACCGGCTATGGCTTTGTAAATCATGGGAAATGGAAAAGGTTAGACCCTTTAAAGTTGGAGACAAGGTGAAAATCAAAGATGGATTAGTGACGCCTCGATGGGACTGGGGTATGGAGACTCATGCAAGTAAAGGTGAGGTGGTAGGTGTCGATGCAAACGGGAAGTTGAGGATCAAGTTTCGATGGCGTGAAGGGAAGCCGTGGATCGGAGATCCTGCTGATATTGTTCTCGATGAGAATTCGCCCTTGACAACTGGTACGGCATAAGAAAAATAGCGTCTTTTCCTCGAGTCATTTTACGCTTCAGTCATTGGATTCTCAACTCACTGGGGAGGCAAGAATCACTGAAAATGCCACAAGATTAAAACTTGCTCTGATTGCTATTAAGTGCATTGGAAGAAACGAGAACTGGACATCTGTTTAACTATTGACAAACAGAAGCGAGAGGCTAGAAATGATGATAAAAAGGAGAAATCGACATATCAGCTCGAATACGAGTGTCAAATGCTTTTACAGATCTGCTGATTATCAGTGATTTTTCTCTGTTAGTAATAATTGTAGAATTGGGATAATTGGCTTCTTTAGAGTCTTTCAGTGACCTAAACTCTTAGCAGGTAACCAGTACATTTGATTAGTGTTTTCATGTTTTCAGTATGGTGCATAAATTATCTTGTTGATTACTGTGAATGAGTAATATATCATAATGTGTATAAGATTTTCTTTTCTTCTACTGAAATTGTGCTAGTAAATTATGTACAGAATGTAAAGAACTGAGGGTTTGGTAGGATTCATTTTCATTGGCAACTTTAAAGGTAGAATTTTACGATGGCATTGGTTTCGAACGTGGTTTTTGTGTTCGTAAGCACGTGCATGCAAGAGTATTGACCAATCATATGTACGTACGCACGTGTACGTGCACATGTATACTGACCAATACTCTTGAAGGAGATATCTTGGGAACTTGAGGCTTAATTTCCCCATGTAATCTATTACATCCCAAATCCCAGACCTATTTGGTGGATATATGCAAGTTTGATGCAATTTCAATGTTACTGAACAAGGCCTAGAAATGACATTTAGTCCTGTTTGAAGGCAACGAATTTCATGAAAAATGTCACAAGGAAAATGAATTCTATTTTGGCCGTTTGATTGCAACGTGAAAATTGAAATTGAATTTCAAAGTACAACAACTTTAAGTTACATTTTCTTTAGTTTCATGGAAAACAATTTTTTATGGATTTGATGAGTTTTTATTTTTCAACTAACATATAATTAGAATTTATTTCCACATTTGTCTATCAAACGAACCTTTAAACATGTCAAAGTAGAAAATACTTCATTACTATTAATTCCTTATTGTAACCTCACGAGTGTTAATTTTACCACTTTCTTGTGTTCTTTCATTATTCTCTAGCCAAAATGTTGATGGAATGGTGTCTTCGAATCCTCGAGTAAGCGTATTCATTGATTTTTTTCGTATGAATGTAAAAACATGTTTAATATGTTAAAACCAAATTATTTAAACAGAATAAAGCAACAAAGATGTGTAACGAAAGCGTGATAGACCTATCCGTTATCTCGTATAGTTATGTTTATTTTAGAAAATTGAGCACGGACTTCTCTTTGTTGCTTGTATAAATCATAAACAACCATACATTTCCATTCATTCGACCAAGATAGATCATCCTTGGAGTAAAAGAAAAGGGGCATTCAAAGATACTTTTTTCACAAACCAAGAATGCTTGACAGAATCATGGAAAAGTATGGTGTCATATGTAGGGTGGAGATTGATTTCCGATGTCCGGATTCAGTGCATTCTTACCAACTTAGAATTCTCACCGTCTGATGCAAGCAAGATATGTGGTTGGTGATGATATCTAAAGATGTATACACACACATGTTTGATGATCATGATGAAGAATAATAGGTGCAAGTTGGTGAAATTTATAATATCAAGTCATCATATCTTTGCTAAATACATTGCATTTGATCATATTTTCATCTACCTATACCTCTATCTATTTATGCCTACTAGCCCTATATATAAAACTTTTCCCAATACCCTATTGTTGTGCTGGGTTATTTTCCCATGCAATTGAGCATTTTAAAGAAGATTCTAGAAAAATATAATTTATAATTTATAAAAAAATTGATTCAATCAAGTTATTATGTCTAGTTTATTAACTTGACAAAAGGGATTTATAGGATTGTTGACTACTAACATCTAGGGCATTATTTAGCTCCCGTTTGGTAGAAATTAAAATCAAGATTTTAATTTAAGTTAAAGTCAACAATTAATTTAACCACATTTCGTGGAACCCAAAACTTTTAAATTATACATTTCATCGACCTTTATAAAAATCTACTAGAAATTTGATTTTAGCCCCTACGAAATAGGAGCTTAATATACTTTTGCCTTTTAAGTAATTGTAAATTATCTCTAACAGTAGGAATCTATTATTAATAAGTGGAAAATTGTGGATAATGACAAATGCATAGATAAAAATATGTTCGATTAGTTTAAATTATAATTTAAGCTTCGTCAAACATGTACTTAGGCCCGTTTTGAATGACTTTTAAAAAGTTAACACGAGTTTTTGAGACTTAAAAGTATTTTTTTGAATCTGTTTTACTAATTTTATAAAAGCATTTCTTTTCATTATATGAGCTTTTAGAGAAAGTTGGTCCAATGTGACTTCCTTTAAAAACACTTATTGAATAGAAAAAAATTAGTTTTCGAAAAAAAAAAAAATTAAAGTAGTTTCCTCCAA
>CAIGRF010204218.1:1965-16409 GCA_903798235.1 Fraxinus ornus | reverse complement strand
TCTGGAACTTCTAGTATGTGGAAGCATTTAAAAACTTGTTATGCATATAAGAACATAACGGTTGATGAAAACCAAGCAATACTCACTCGAGAAAATAATGATGTTGGTATTATGTCTGTGGTGTTTGATAAAGAATGGTGTAGAAAAGCATTGGTTAAGATGATTATTATTGATGAATTAGCTTTTTCCTTTGTAGAAGGTGTGGGTTTTAAGGAATGAAATGTCATTAGTTATATTTATGTAGTATTGCTGTAAATGTTAAAAAATTTAATTATGGTGCAGAACCGAACCGAACCGAACCGAACGGTTCCATAATTATATTTGGATCCGACGGTTCCATCTATTAAATACCCGAAAATTTTAGAACCGAGCAGAATCGAACCGAACCGAACCGACCCACGACCAGCCCTAGGTACAAAGGAAAAAAGGGTCGCACTAGTGGGTTATTGATATGGATTTGAGTATCTTTTGAAGATCCACTCCAAATAATTTTCTCTTGCTATATACATACATGTGCGCTCGTGAAAATATGCACATATATGTATGTTAAACTTTATTCCTTTAGGTACGCAAGGACTTGAGAGACCATTTTTGTGTAAGTGCATGTGAATAATTTGGCCTATGACATATGAGGATGAAAAAGAGAGATTAAAGGAACCCAAATGAGTGCACAAAAACAAGGCAATTGTGAGAGTACACAAACATAAAAAATGTGGTCCAGTTTAATAATAATAATAATAATTAATTGCAATGAGGCAGTTTTACACTCATAATCCATCACATTATTGGTTCTATAATATTTATGGAAAAGCTGATTATTAACTTCTTAGGTTTGTAATTAATGGCTACTGCTCAATTAATATATAGTTATGACAATCATACTGTCAAAATAATGTCATTAACCACATATTTCTTGGAACTCAATACCGTTTCTCTTAAAAAGTTAATAATAATTTTATCCGTACGCTCACAAAAGAAAATTAAAATTAATTTAATGTATACAACCCACCGACAAAACTTCCCAAACAAAAATTAATAGATGCCAAACCACATGTCATGTTTTATGGTAACGTTTTGGCACCAACTAGATCGTGAAAACATGTGATGTTTCGTGGTAATTCTTGTAGTAATTTGACGGTGTCGATGAGATAATATTCGTTCTACACGACAAAATGCTCGAACCATTATTATGTCCGAAATTTGAAAATATTAAAAATTTGTCATTTGAACGACAAAATAATGTATCATACGTACACAAAACTAGAAAATAATTGAGTTTTACCACTATGCTTTCTCAAAGTTGTTAAATTTACTGTATATTTTTCATATTTTAAATCTTAAATGGCTCGAGTTGTTACTCAAATGGTGAGGGGTCATATCAACAAAAGTAATAATAGAAGAAATATGAAAACGGGTCAAGAAAAATCTCAAAAGAGGCCTTTACCCGTGAAAGCCCAGACGACATGAACCGCAGTTTTCTCAACTCGGTCCATGCAAATTGCAAGCTCTTTTTGGGTTGGATTAATTGCACTGAATACTTACTTTTCATAACTGATTTTTACTGCATAATGAAAAAATAATAAAAATTACTGGCACCTGGATTATAAGCCTTATTTTTTTTACTGTGCCTCTGGTAACCAAGGCCCTCCATTTTTTTTTATTTTTTATTTATTTTTAAGCTCGAACCTAACAATTCGATAACAAATTTACAATCCATAGAATGGGAAGACCTTTTAAATAAATTATAGTTCGAGTCGAGGATTAGAATTGAGATTGTAACGAGATAGAGTACTTTTGTAGCTTGAGAGGCGCTTGAGATCATCGATTCAACTTGGTTGGATTGCTTCAAGATATCACGCGATTTTTTTTATTATTTCCAAAAAAAAAAGATATAAAGAAAGAGGACAGGGATTTCTTGCAAAAAGCTGGAAGAATTGGTGTTTAATTTGTGAGATTGTGTTTTGGAATTTCAAAACCTAATTTTGTGAATTTGAGTTTAGTTGTTGGGAATCTTTTGCATTGATTTGTGAAATTGTTTTTCAAAATTAAGAGTGCTTTGATGTTATTTAATATTAAGCTATATTAAGCTATATTTAATTTACCACGGTTTTAAGTTTTTACCTCATTTTTTGACTATTTTTTAAAATCTTCCCTTTTTGTTTTTACCGAAATTCTTCAAATAATAAGCACCAAAGATGACTCGACTGATTGGCTTGAACCTGGCCTCGTTATTTTCTAACGATGAGATTGGTTGTTTTGAGTCACAATAAGAGCAAGAAGGACACTTAGGCCCTGTTCGGTAGAGATTAAAATTGAAAGACTAGCTGTTATTGTTGACTTTTATTAGACGAGTGAGACCTAATAATAGTTATATTTTTAATTTTAATTGAATTTTAATCTCTGCCGAACGGGGCCTAAGTTCTATCTACCTAACACATCTATACAATAATGTATAAGATGTTTCTTTCGTTATATTTAATTTTTATGGTAAGCCATAAAGTTTGTTAAAAAGAATAGAAAATTTAAGGTGATATGATATTATATTGTAGGCAGGAAATTTTTCTTAATAATTTTATAAGATACTCATAATAACCGACACAATTGAACAAAGAATGAGACAAGAAATTAGAAAGAAACAATTTTGTCTTCTACTTACAAAGACAGGGAAAGAGAAATTGGCGAAATATATCATGGGACTTGGGTCGATGTTTTCACAAAGCAACTTATTGTTCAAAAACTACTGTAAGATTTGTATCTGATAGAAAAATAAATAAATAATAAAAAGAGAAAATAATCGTAAGGATTATAAACATCAATTCCTATAATTATTTTGATTGTCTCGTGCAAATAATGAATCCATAATGAATTAAGTGTCCGTTTGATAGCCTAGAAAATGAGTGAAAAAGAAAAATATTTTCTAACTTTAACCAATTACGGGTGTTTGATAGCACAAATTTTCCTGATAAAATGTTTTCCACATTTTTCTATCACCTTTTTCTAGGTACAATCATTTGATGCACAAAAACTTGATTTTATTTTCCCACATATTTGGTGAGAAAACATTTTCCCCCTTTTTTTTTTTATTTGCAATGGGAACAAATTCTAGATATAATGGTAAAAAAAATTTCACTTTTATTAACAACTTCCATGCAAAATAAAGTCAAACGAATGATATTCGGTATGGTAAATTTTTTTTTACAATTGGAACAAATTTTAGACCCAATGGTAGAATAAATTATCACTTTAATAGACAAATTCCATAAAAAATGAAGTCAAATGGACACCAAACTTTCAACATTTTCCATGAAAAATTATACAAATAAAACACAATTAATTACAATTCTCAATAAAATATTTTCTAGAAAAATCAATTCTCTGTAAAATATTTTCTTTACACCCTTACAATCAAACCTGGTGTGAGCAGGACACCGGTTAGTTGTGTTAAGTAAATTTGGGTCTCGTATATTATACCATCTCACTCATTTTTACTTTGTCGAGTTTTGTTTGATAAGCACTCTACGGAATTAAGGAATTCGTCAAATACTTGTTTTGGAGCCGCAGGATGTTTTATTCTCTACTTCTGGGCTTGCAATCGAGTAGATGGGACCATTGTTGAATTTTGGCAGGCTGCAATGCGATAAGAGTTTAGTAATTAGGTTCGGGTTGTCTAGCAGTCTTTCATAATTTATGTCTTATGGGTTGTGCAAATAAAATCGTATGATATTGAGACAATATCATAGACACCTCCGAACTTTACGACACTATTAGGGACACCATGAACTTTATGAAAATATATGAGAGATGCCCTCACTTTTAAAAAAATAACATTAGCCTCCCACTATTTCTAGTTTTGAGCATCACGTATACTCACGAGTCATGACCTAATTTTTTTTTGAGCCATATCTCATATGTAATGAGTTTGATGTACTTAAAAGAATAATGTTATTTAGTCCAATATGGTTAAACTTCAGTTTATGTGAAGTTAGATGATTGACTAAATGAAATGAGGAATTAAATAACTCATTTAATTGTACTTATCATTTAATACTACATTAACACCACATGGACTTTGGTTATATC
The DNA here is from genome assembly GCA_903798235.1 of Fraxinus ornus. Taxonomy (NCBI): domain Eukaryota; kingdom Viridiplantae; phylum Streptophyta; class Magnoliopsida; order Lamiales; family Oleaceae; genus Fraxinus; species Fraxinus ornus. The sequence continues at coordinate 12,329 of CAIGRF010204218.1, read as the reverse complement.
CTCAGTGAGCCTAATTAACATTACTCTACTTAAAATACCCTTGTGATGAAGTATGACTCGTAAAGTGAATGAGGTGTACGCGATACTCAAAATAGAAATACGAAAGATTAACGTGATTTTTTAAAGGTGAAAGGATGTCTCAAGATTAAAAGCTTACTTTTGCTATGGAGCTTACACTAATTTTCAAACTATTATAAATGTGGACTTTATTCATTCAAGTCGATGAGACATTCGTAGATGAGTTGTTGGTTTTTCTTAGGATTTCATCTCTCTGATCGACCACCTAAGGGCACATCGAGATTTGAAGGTCATGTGAAAGTTGAAACCCTCCTCGCCCACGGTAGCTTAAGGTGAACACAGATGTATTAGCATTTGGGAGCACGAGACTCATTGGTTATGTTGTGTTATGTACATTGAAGGTTTTCATCAAGGGTATTCTCTATTCCTCTTAAAACATCTCTAAGAGACTCTTTAAATATAAGGCGTTGTCTATTTTAAAGAGTCAACCATTAAAATTATACTCTAAATGACTCTTTCAATTAACATTTTAAGTTAGAAAGTGGGTTTGACTTGACGATGCTTTTAGTGCAGTTGTGTCGTTTGGCTCAACTTGCGACCACAATTCACGTCATTTGTTATGGATAAGATTATGGATTGAGAAAGTTTGAATTGGAGGGTGACTCAAACTTATTTGGTGGTTAATTTACAATCTCGATCACAAAAAGTTCCTTGGCAGTTGTCGCTATCCATACATATTGTGGAGGAAACTGTGTAATGATTCACTAGTGTCATGAGCTCTTACCACTGTAACTCTACCTGGTGATGAACGAATACAAATATTATTTCAATGTTATTTTTTCTGATATGTATTATAGGGTTAATTATAGATTCTGTCGATCTTCCATTCTACTTCTACCTTGTTACGCTCTTTTTTTTTTTTTTTTTTTTTTTTAAATGTTATAAATATGAGATTGACGGATAACGAGGTACTAAAAAGGTATCGACTTAATTGAAACGTTTAAGTACGCTAATTGATTCTTATCCCAACAACATTACGAAACAGAAGGTAAATAATTTGACTAGAACCTCAATTTACATCCTATTTTTTGACACTGGTCAACATTGAAATGTTTTATAAGTGCTGTAAAAATAATATTTGAATATGTCTGAATGTTAATTAATTTAAAATTAATATCATGGAATATATATGTGACAATGAATGTTAAATTATTTATTTAATTTTCAATTAAGTAAAATTGGATGTTAATTAACATTCATGAACGTGAATAATGAAATGCATTATTGAATGTGAAATTCTAATTAACTTCTAATTAGAATTAATAACACTGAAATACATAAATGAAAATTAGTATTAATTAAATAAATGTGAATGTTAATTAATTGAGAGTTAATAATAGGTAATTCATACATTAATGTAGGCACACAAGTGAAATAAATCTATCAATTATAAGTGTACATTGATGGTAAATAAGTGGTTAAATAAATTAAATATATATTGAAAAACGAAAAGTGATGTATTATTGAAATAATTGAATCATCTAAAAAATAATTCTCACGATATATGGGTAATTATATTCACACTACAATGTTTGTTAAGTACACTACATTTTAATTGTGTTAAACGTCCTCAATTATTACTCATTTTCACACTTATATCTCTAACTTTTTTCAGTTACATAATTATCATCTAACATTCTCTTAATTTTCACATCTTGCACGTAATGAAGATTTTTGTCCATAAAATTTGTTAAGAGACTTATTTGTTTTTCATATTTTAAAATAATTAAAACTAATAACAAAATAAAAGTTCAACTTTCACCCAATTTCAATACATGTTAGCAAAAAAAAAAAAAAAAGGTTTAGACAAAAATAGTGAACTAAGAGAAGATATACTTGAGTGTGTTTGATGCATATTAAAATGAGAGAATGCATTTTTCTGAAGTGATGTGACGAGGAATGAGTAATTGAAAAAGAAGGAAAAGTTATTGATGTGATGAAAAATATTATTTTATTGAAAAATGTGTGATTGAAAATGAGTAGAAGAATGAGAATGAAAAAAATAATGTGGGTCAAACAGTGACTTAAATTTGTTTGAAGGTTAATGATTAGTATGCGATGAATATAAGTGTATAAGTGATAAAAAATTGAGGACCTCCATTGCAATTTACATATGGGTGCAAATATTAAAAACGTAATATAACGAGCCTTAGCTCCTGTTTGGTACACATTAAAATTTTTATTTTAATTTTTCTACTCATTTTCAACTACACATTCTTCAATAAAATAAAATTTTCAATCACATCAATAAATTTTCATTCGTTTTTAACCACATATTTTTCATCATCTACTATTCCAAAATACATTTTCCTAAAATAATATGACTCAAACACATTCTTAATATATTACAGATGATAAGAAATTTTGTTTAGATAAGTCGACCGCAACAAGTGAAGTGGGGATAAGGAAAAACAAATAGCAACCGCGCACTTATCTTTCATATTGAGGTCATCATGTTCAACCCAACAAAATTGGGGTCAGAATTCTGCTGAATGGCCAATAATATCTCAGACAGAACCTCGAAAATCACACCAACAGAGACAGAGGGTTGTCTTATCGGATTTTTTATGCGGACCGCAGTCACACAGTCTTGTTCATTCATCTTGATATTACACCGTCTGGCCAAGTGGGGTGGAACCAAAATTTGACCCCTCGTTTCCACTCCACCGCTAATCTTTTTCTGTGCTCCCTGTTTCCTTTGCCGTTCGGTGCACTGCACTGTTCGTTACATCAACTGTTGGACTACTCCCATTAAATTTCTGTGTATAAATATTACATTTTCAACTAGTTTGATGCAACTTGTTTCACTTTGAGCTGGATCAATTCTCTGTATTCAACCCATTATTATGTCTTCTGTGTTGAGCTCCAAGGGTCTTGTCTTGGCAACATCCATGGCCGTCTCTGCAGGCACTGTAATTCTGTTTGATTTGCTGCGGGAGAAATATTTTCCTCCCACCCAATTTCAAGATTCCCCTCCTGCAAAACAACTTCTCAAATCTTGTTTATCTTCAAGTACGTTAGAAACCTCATTTTTCTTTATCTAATTTTCTTTAGTCGGGTCCATAACCCACCAATTGTTTATGCTGTAGGTAGCCAGAAGATGGAGAAAAAGAATAAGAAGAAGAAGAGAGTTAAATTTGCAGATGATGTGAAAGATTCAAGAGGGAACAGTGAATTGTACAGAAAATTACACAAAAAGTCCAGTAAAGCTGAGGCCACTTGCTGTGGAAATGAAATTCTTGGATACAATGGACTAATGCCTGCAAATCGGGTTGCTTTGTACAATGGGATTCTAAAGGATCGCGTGCAGAGGATTGGGTATTCTTATTGATTGATTTGATAATCAATTCATCGAGTGCTGGGCTGTAATTTGTTTGCCTTTGAATTTGTAAAGAAAAAAGCATTAGAATTTGGGGAAGAATTCTTCGGTTCCCTACTGTTTATACTTCATTGTAAATACCCCAAGTTTTAAATTTGACTCTTGAATATATGGTTTCTGTTTGTGTTTTTAATTATTTCATCAATATTATTCATAAAAAAAGTTACTAAAAATCATTGTAGCAAATAAATATTAATTTGTCAATCTATGAAACCTGATGTGGCAAATTGTAATTAAACTAAAATTTTCAGTTTCAAAATTATGTCCTTGATTTTAGCTTAGCAAACTGCTTTCCTCCTCATATATAAAGGCGAAGGGAAGAAAAATGGTGTGTTATCTCATCGTGAATCGATTGCCGGAAGGGAAAACCAAAGAGGGAGAAAGAATTGCAAATTCTTTCCTCTCTCAGGTAAATTATCTATCACAATATATAATTTATATATGGGATAATGATATCAGATATGTCAAATTTCAGGGCATTGTGGAAAACTTGTACCTTCTTGGAATCGCTGTTTATGGTGGGAACGTTTCGGGCTTCGAATTGATAGCAGACATATCACTGTATGCATGGGGTATGTATGGATTTTGGATTCTGGCAAGACATTTTGATACGTGGATCCTTTACATTTTTGCCAGTTTTATCCTCTTGGTTTATTATCTGAATGTCGGATAATATTGATAAGTTGTAACTTTTAAAGCTTTCTTTTGTTTCGTCTGGAATAAATGATGAACTGTTGAGTTATTTTTTGGATGGGATTTGGTTAATTTCTCTGTATTTAATAGAGAAAGGGGTTGTCTTAAGGTAGTAAGAATGATGGCAAATGGAGCATACCTCTCTCTATTAGCTCTTTGATTTGTGCAATTCCAAGGCTCGTTTTCTACTTGTTAGCCTAAAAGAGGAGTTTAAACACCTTTATCCAAATTTGTTGGAACAATGTTTAAAATTTAGCTAGCCGGAGTCGTATTTCTTTTAACGTGGAGAAATGATGGATTTTGCACATGAGACTTATTTTAGACATAATAATGAAAATTAGTCTTAGATTTATCTTTTATTAAATTTTTTTTTTTTTTTTTTTTTTTTTTATGTTTTTAATTTTTTTTTTTATTTTTTTTTTTTTTTTTTTTTTTTATCATACCTATTAGTTTCAACTTAGGATATTGGTTAGCAAAACATAGGTTTACTAGACTGTGGAATACATACTTTGAGCTCATTATGGAGATTGGCGAAATTTATAGCGACCCAACTAAAAAAACAGCCAAACACAATTTAAATCGCTCGAATTCATGACTGTCAAAGGCAGGAAATAGTTTTTTTCTTTTCTGTGGTTTATGTGCATTAGATAATTTAACTTGTGTAGTATGTCGTATGAGACGGGTTAAGTTGATTTCTTATGCCTCGTATTCATTTGGAACAGAGCAGTGGTTTGTCTTGGATGTCAAACTAACCACAAACTCACTTCCTCACTTGAAAGGGAAAAATCCCCACTCTTCAAAAGCAGCTGGCACGTCTGAGGATTTCTTGACCACCAGCACTTATGAGATGGAAGACAATAAAGTGGAATCACGAGGAAGCATCTCCCCAATTAGTAAATTAACTCAGATGCATGATGCTCCTGGTGCTGGCTGTTCGAGCAATCCGTCTGAATTCAAAAATCATGGCAAGTTGATAGTGAATGTTTTCATTGTTGTATTACAGTTCAACTAAGTTGCACAGTGGTCTTCTTTTCCTCTCATTTTTGTGTGTGGAGGCAGGGGTGGGGGCTAGGATATACTTAGTACTTCCCAATAGACTGCCAAACACCTTCCGAGTCAAATAGTGAAACTAGAAACTCCATTGTCTCTCTGGACCTTTAACTAAACGTTTCCTAAATTTTATTTTCGAGGATCACATAAAATATTCTCCCTGTTAATGCAAAATTACATGTGCATAGTTTATTATAACATTATTAGATTGCATTTTCAATGTCTAGCAACTATGCACAAGACGGTGATGATGACTCAGGTCTAAGGTACAATTGCACAACTCTAAGAACCAACCGATGATGGATAAGTACTCCATAGGTGTTCTTACACTTGGTTCTTGCTTAATAAGCTTATTCTCTAATCCCTTAAGTGAGTCGTATTCTTCCTTTTTCTACAATTAATTTATTATATTAAAATGTGCGGTTTATGGATTGGGTTAATCTTAAGTGGAATGGCTTTGGCTGTAGGTCTTCTTCTCTGGTACCAGATTAGACAGAAATGGATAGAGAATAAAAAGCCCGTGAAACATCCGCAGCAACTGCTTGAACCCCGAATACAGTGAGTTGATTTCATTTATGATATTTTGTTATTTACCATGTCCCTTAAGAGGATGAGAGAATAATAATAAAACTTATTCTAGATAAACTTAAAGTTGGTTGATGGTTACATAAATTCTTTTTCACTAGTCTTTGATCCTAGGCTAATCTTTTTGCAACTATTTCGTGCCATGTTAGTTAAACGGGAAGCATCCTAATATAAGATGAACGCTGATAATTTGCTGGAAATTACCCTTGTATTAACTTAATTTTCTATTGAAGTTGAACACTGGTCATAGTTCCTCTCTTGGCTTTGCAGTTGGAATGCAACCTATGATATTTTGCTTGGAAGTGACAAACGATTCTCCAAGCCTGTTCCGCTTGGTGTAAGTCGGTTCCCAAATAATATTTTGCTTTATACGAGTAATTCTCCATCTCTCTCATTATCTGTACTTTAAAACTGGCAGGAAATGGTGGATTTTCTGGTTGACATTTGGGAGCAGGAGGGAATGTATGATTGAGAAACCATAAGCTGGAGAATTTGGTGGTTGATTGAATAGCAGGACTCACTACTGCCATAGAAACAATACCAGTCCATTTGGTATGCTGATCTAGACCGCAATGGACTAGAATCTCGTGTATTGTCCCTTACCAAATATTCTTCAAATATAAACAAGTGATAAAACATGAGAAAGGGTGTGTTTTGTCAAGTACTTGTAGAATTATTGTTGTATTCCCCTTTTACTGAAACACACCGAGTCAAGTTATTGTAATTGTATGGTTCTTATTTATAAGAATATATAATTGTTCTACTAGTCTTTTACAGTGGACTTGTTGTCTGAATATTTTGCACAGATTTTCTATGTCAAGATGAAGCATAACATTGTTTTAAATAAAGTTTTTTTCTATTTTACTACTTTACTCTTGCTAAAATAGTTTTAAATGGTCCAATCCAATATTACGTGATGAATAATCCTCTGGAAAGCTCTTTCACATTCAAGAGAATCCTATATCAAATCCAGAATATGCATGAAACTTAACTTTATTTTTTTTCCCTTTCATTTCTTTTTGCCTGTAGATTAATCAAGAAACTTTTCTTGACGTGTCACCCAAACCTAGAACCTCGTAGAGCTTTCTGCTCACTATACAAATACTTATTTGAAATCTCTCTGCCTCTTCCAAGAAATCAATTTACGAGAAGAATTAATGGCTTTAGCTCGTTTGGCTGTGAAAGAATTGCAAAAGCGGGTGGTTTCTCCACCCTCTTCTTTTTCATCCCAACATGCTACTTCCTGTCTTTCTCATAAACAGAGTTGGAGTTCCAAATTTTTGAGGGCGTTGTCGACTGCGTCCGAAGAAAAATCCCAACCCCGGGAAGTCTCTGTGCCTGAAGGTGGCAAAAAATCCAAGCTATCTCCTAGAAGAAGAACCAGAAGGGCTCTATGGAGAAACAACAACCGTGACTTTGTTCCTGCTCTTTGGGGTAGTTCAGACCTATCTCCCTCCCTCTGAAACCTATATATTGATTATAAAACTAATTATCATACTTCTTTTTTTTTGTAGAATTCTTTCCCTCAGGACTCGGAAATGCAATTATACAAGCTACAGAGAATATCAATAGGGTATTGGAAAATCTGCCACCGGTGATGAGGATTAAAGAGCAAGACGAATGCTACAAAGTGAGGGTTGAGGTTCCGGGACTAAGCAAAGAAGATTTGAAGATTACAGTTGAGGATGGGATGTTGACAATCAAAGGAGAGCACAAGGAAGAGGAGGAGCAAGGAACTGAATCTGATGATGAGTCTTGGTCATCAAGAAGAAATTATGGTTACTTTGATAGCAGTGTGATTCTGCCTGATTTGGCAAAGGTTGATGGGATAACTGCAGAAATGAAACATGGTGTGCTTAATATTACTATTCCAAAAACTACTGACAGGCCAAAGAAGGACGTGAAGGAGATTCAAGTGAATTGATGACCGAGTTTGAATGTGCATTAATTGGTTTGTATGTGTGAGATCTTTCCTTTTTTCCTTTTTTTTTTTTTTCCTTGTCGAGTGTTGTGTTGTGTTTATTTACTGGATTAAAGTCTGATGTTTAACTTTTGACCCTTTGTAATGTAAGATAGCGTTCCTTTCAAACAAATAACAAGAAAATCAAATGGCTACAAATTCACCTCAAGTTAAAATACAAAAAAGTACAAAAAAATAGAAAGGAATCGAGCCCTACAGTTACTCCTCAAGTTAAAATACAAAAAAATAGAAAGGAATCGAGCCCTACAGTTACTGAGGTACGAAGAACAGTACACGTGGGTTCTTTTGTGACAACAAAAATACAAAACACAAGAAACTGGTGGGTCCGGCCTCTTCAAAGGCAGCACGTTTTGTACAAATTAACAACATAGTCGTGTTACCTTTCTTCGTGAAGGACCACAGTCTCTTCTGCCATGGTAACTGCACCGAAAAGATAACTGATAAAGCCTAAAGGACGTTCAATAGCTTGTTTCTGCAGTCATTGAAAAGAAAGATGAAGGGCCTCATCTGGTGGACTGTGATTGTAACTTCATTTTATGCTGACTCATTGACTATCTGTTGGATTGAATTATTCGTATGTACTGCTATGGGGCATATGATATCTATGTCATGTGGAATCTGAACCCTTGTTTCTGACTTGTTGGGACTTCTCATTTTTGAGATTTTTGAATTCGTTGTTGCTCGTCAAAGATATCCATTCAAATCTCCATTGTACATAGATTTGAAATTTGAACTCAAAAATCGATAAGATCCTATTGTCAATAAGTAGTTTGTACTATAAGCAAATAAAGATGAAAATGAGGTTTGATAAGTGCCCTTGGATTCTCTTCATGCTACCGTCTTGAGCTTACGAATCACCTTTTTCAGTTTATAAAGTGAGTAAATTTGCTTTAGTTAGTGTTACTAGTGAAGCATGATACAGTGGGACATCCTCTATTATCTTTCAAGCATGTTTGGTTAATCTTAAAAACTTTTAATTATAATTATAATCTCTTTTCCATAAGCTAGCAGAATCGTTAGTGCGATCCAGTTGTTAATATCTTATCAACAATTCGTTGTCATGATCTTGCGTCTAAAATAGTTTACAAGAGCATATTTGGCTAAATTTGTGATTAAAAATGAGAGTGGGAGAGATGAAATTATTAAAGAATTAAAAAAAAAATTTCGATACGAAAAGTCGATACATAAACTCAGGGGGCGGACCCATTAAAGCCCAGTGGGGGCAATTCTTAATTTTTGACATTTACAAACTGGTCATTATAATTTTTTAGTCTATAATTTTAAGTTTTTAATCCATAATTTTTATATAATTATGTTTCGTCCCCACTGAATCACGTTCTTGGATCCACTCCAGATAAACTAGCATTCCAGATAATGAAAGGGGTATGATAGGGTACACATTATTTCAGGTATATCTAGACGTAGACAGTAGTCAAGAAGTGGAAGTTTCTCAAGATATCTGCAAAGGCAAAGGCGATGAACACTACATTTCCCAAAACAAGAAAGAAAACATAATTTTCTGTGTTAACTTAATTGGTGAAGAAGCCCATAATATCAGTACACTGCACTGTTACTGTCTTGTCCCTTCTTCTTGAAACACTTTCTTAAGCTTGTCTCCAAACAACCCCAAGATCTATCCCTCTACCCATCCTTTCATCCTCATGTCACAGTTTCTTTACCCTATGTTTACATTCATAGATAGAGACTTGGGATTCTAATAAACTGATGGCCCTCTCAAGAAACTACAAGCTAGATCTAAGTTTTACTGTCACTGCAGCTACCCTCTTGCTTTCTCTCTCGTTACTCATCCCCAAATCAGGTAAAAGAAGATGCACTCAATCTCTTTGTTAAGCCATATGAATTTTCTCGGCTGTGCCTGAATCCTAATTACAGGGAGATTTAGATGGTAAAAAGCTCAGTCGTACTATACACGTATCTCTATCATCCCTAACGCGTATTTTTTTATGATTGTCAGTTGGGATAGGGCCATCAAGCTACAGTGCCACTGAGGAGCTAAGGAAAATGGTGATGGGATCAAGGCCGCCGGGTTGCGTGAACAAATGCATGAATTGCAGGCCTTGTGAAGCCACACTTGTTATCCCTCCCCACCAGAAAAGGATGTCTGGAAAATTATCTCATAGAGAAGATGACACTTACTATCTTCTCTCATGGAAATGCAGGTGCGGAAATAAGCTGTATCAACCATGAAAATAATCCATTATGACAACAAATTAAGCTCAAGAGATTTATTATAATTAGCTTAATATTATTGGTTTCTCTAGTGAAGTTATTAATATATGAGAAAAGAACATTAATGTACAATGTGATTTAACATAATATATTGTCAATAGCTTCGACCGGTTTTATTCACGGCATTTCTTGCCGTATTTATTTGTTGTTTTATTTATATATTTTTCAGTGTTCTAAAAGGCGCGCCTAGACGGCTTTCTAGACGCGCCTTGGCGTGAGGCTTGGCAAAAACGTCAAGTCAAGTGGGTTAACTTCTTATTTAGCGGTCAACGACAATTGTTGACCACTAAAGCGCGTCTAGGCACAATTATGCGCGCCAAGGAGCGCATTACCTTTTTTTTTTTTTTT
>CAIGRF010204203.1:9392-24869 GCA_903798235.1 Fraxinus ornus | reverse complement strand
CATGAGTGAAATATCACTAATCAGCCGTCACCTCAACCTTTCCAACCATTGCATGTGAGGCCCTTTTGGATAATTTCCATCCATTTTTTTGTCAATTAACCAAAAAATTAAGTTTGACCATAGTTTTAATCAATTAAAAGGGGGACAAAATGGTAAATATATATATTAAAATAATTAAAAAATTTATTTGACGCCTGAATGATAATTTCAACCAGAGGCTTGAAATTTAACAAATTTCATAAGAAGCCTCGTCCCCTAATCGCACTGACCATTTGGAGCAAGGAAGATTCATAAAATCCACCTGACCCGAATTTTTCGCATAGAACCTGAATTTCATTCATCAATTCAGCAAGCTTGGGTTGGAATTGGCTTGACCCATGGCTGGGCTAGGTGCGCCATGGTGAGGGGAGGGTGGCCCAGGTGGTCTGCAACCTTGACTTGACCGGATAACACCAGAATTAACCATTTTTGGAGCCTGCAATCGCGAGTTCGTGTCTACTCATGATTCTGTGGCAAAATCAGGTTGTTGGAGGACAAATTGGGCTTGACCCATGGCTGGGCTAGGTGCGCCTTGGGGAGAGGAAGAGGAGCCGGTAGTCCGCGACAGTGGGAAGGCCGGACGACACCGAAATCTGGGTTTTTCGAACTTGCCTATGTCGTGTTCGCAACTTTAGTTCTTTCTGTGACATTTCAGGCAGCTGGTTTTGATTGTTGATTTCTCCCACATACTTGGATGAAATTGATGGATGTTGGGTGGGAATTAAACAAGATGTTAATGGCTTTCCAATGGTGTCAATGTTTGGCGGCTAGAAAAGGAAAACCTCTTCCTTGAGAGAATTAGAGGATGGGGCGACATTGGAGTCAGGTTAGGAAGATGAGGAGAAGAAGCGGTAAGAATTTCTGCAAGGCTGGGAAAAGGAATGGAGTTTGGGGCGGCGGAGACGGATGAGTTTGTCGGTGGCGGTGGCAGTGATAGGAAGTTTAGTTGGGGACGGGGGCTTCATATGAAATTTGTTAAATTTCAGGTCTATGGTTGCAATTATCATTCAGGGGTCAGATAACAATTTTAATTATTTTAATAGATATTTACCATTTTGCCCCCTTTTAGTTGATTAAAAATATAGTTAAACTTCATTTTTGAGTCAACGACGGAAAAATGGATGGAAACCATTCAAAATGGCCTCACATGTAAATCATTCGTGTACATTAAGGATGACCTTAGAGGGTGTTTGGTGGGGATTAAAATTAGATTTTTAGTGGATTGTGATAAAAGTTTTTGAAATGTGTGGTTGAAAAGAAGTGTGACCCATGAAAGATATGGTTAATATTGATTGTTTGACTTATATTAAAATCAGATTTTAATTCTGCCCAAACACGCCCTTAAATTGTTGTCAAAATCTGTGTTGTTGATTGTTTAAAATGTTGTGAAGATGAATGTATAAAAAATGTTACTTCACAATGATGTCAAAATTAATGTCGAACTTGATATACATGTAGCATGATTGTTAAAAAAAACCCATGGTTGCAATTATCATTCAGGGGTTGATAACAATTTTAATTATTTTAATAGATATTTACCATTTTACCCCCTTTTAGTTGATTAAAAAAATAGTCAAACTTCATTTTTGAGTCAACTGGCGGAAAAATGGATGGAAACCATTCAAAATGGCCTCACATGTAAATCATTTGTGTACATTAAGGATGACCTTAGAGGGTGCTTGGTGGGGATTAAAATTAAATTTTTAGTGGATTATGATAAAAGTTTTTGAAATGTGTGGTTGAAAAAATGTGTGACCCATGAAAGATGTGGTTAATATTTGTTGACGTTCAAAATTGTATCCACAAGATTAAAGCCAACTTAAGATGTAAAATGTTTGTCTAAATATCATGAACAATAGGAATTTTCATAATAATCAAACAATAGTGTTCTTTTTATTGTCAGGAATATTCAAAAGGTTACAATGAGTGTCACTAGTGGTCTCCCTCCTTTCTTTATTGAGATTCTGGGCCCTTTTATAAGGAAAACATATTTGGGCCTAGTACTACTGTCTTGTCAATCCGTCAGGCCGACCTGAACTAGGTCGTGCGTTGGCGTTATGGGATTGGAGCTTGAGCTCAGAGCCGCACTGTTGATTACGAGGAGATGGGATTGTGGGTCCCAACAGTAAATGCTTCATTTGGCTAGACAAGCAAAGGCTCCTGATTGGAGGACTAGAGGGGGTGCTGACACAAGACCTTTCCACGTGTATTCAGTTGATTGGAAGCTAGGAGATCTTGTCAGTGATTTGCAATGATGAATGGTTGCAGTGTCTCGAAAGGATACAATGACTTGCAGGGTAAGCTAGATACAAGACCGATCTGAACTAAATTTTACCGAGCTCGCCTTATCTTCTTGTAATTGAAATAAGGCAGTCCGAACTTAGCGACCTCGTAGGTCGGTATCAACAATATTGATTGTTTGACTTATATTAAAATCAAATTTTAATTCGGCCCAAACACGCCCTTAAATTGTTGTCAAAATCTGTGTTGTTGATTGTTTAAAATGTTGTGAAGATGAATGTATAAAAAATGTTACTTCACAATAATGTCAAAATTAGTGTCGAACTTGATATACATGTAGCATGATTGTTAAAAAAACCCACACTTGACCCATCCAAAGCAGTCGAATTGTCTCGAAATCATGGTAATACCTCGATTTGTTTAACTAACTCTTAATAGTATTTTTTGATGAATCATTCTACAAATTCAAGTCCAAACCCTATAATTCGTAAAAGTAACATTCAAATTTTTCGGTGGGCTTAATAGCACAAAACGTCCATACGTTTGACACTTCTTGTGGAAAACGTCTATACGTTTCATTTTTCGCATTTTCGTTCTTATTTCAACGTTTCTTTGCGGAAAACAAGCTTCATAGCACAAAACGTCCATATGTTTGACACTTCTTATATAAAACATCCTTACATTTCATTTTTTTTTATTTTCGTCCTTATTTCAACGTTTCATTGCGGAAAATATTCATTTCACCAATTTTAACGAAAAATGACCAATATACCCTTCTTTTTTATTTTTTTTTTTAAAAAAAAGAGAATTTGGCTCCATAAACGGCGACTAGATGGGCAAAAATCGCCTCAAAATTAGAGAACAAAATTTAATTTATTTGGACTCATTTGCACTTTTTAAAAAAGTTCAGGAGTAAGATTTTAATTTGTTCTTTATTTTTCTTCTCTTTTTTTGTTTTATTTAAATAGAATGGTATATTGGTCATTTTCGTTAAAAAAAATGGTGAAATTGATATTTTCCGCAATGAAATGTTTAAATAATGACGAAAATGCAAAAAAAATGAAATGTATGGATTTTTTCCATAATAAGTGTTAAACGTAGGGACGTGTTGTGCTATGAAGCTTGTTTTCCGTAAAGAAACGTTGAAATAAGGACGAAAATACGAAAAAATGAAACTTATGAACGTTTTATACAAGTATCAAATGTAAGGACATTTTGTGCTCTTAAGCCTTTTTTGGTGCACAAAAGAAATTTACAAATAATTCTATTTAGAACAAAATTTTCAAGGCTAAAGATTCTGTAGTAGTAGGGCCATCCCAATGGATGTGAATATATATGCCTGAGTCACCTGACCATCCATCCCAATTAGAATTCCAAGCCAAAAATGAGACCTAGATTGTAGTCAAATATCCAATAATCTGACACCGGCCGAAACCCTTTTTTTCTGAACCTGAGATTGAATTCTAACGTCTAATCGAAAACCTATCTATTCTCCAAGGTTGGATCTTTGTTGCTTGTGAACGGAACCCTTAAATTTGTATGGTGTCCGAACTAATGCACTAGTTCATGTTTAGTTTGGGCTGAATGATTCTGTGGTATTGTTGTTAGTCACGAAAAGGGATTTTTTTTTGGGGTTACCCAGATATTTAATTCAATTCAGTAAAATCTGGGGCTTGGATGTCTTGATTTAATAATTTAGGGTTTTGTTGTCTGACTATTTATCAGTTCTTCGAGTTAGAAAGTTGAAGATTAGATTAACCTGAATAGAAACACGGGATTTTTATTTTAGGGCGCGTCAATTTATAATGGCTGATGAGACTTCTGCTGCCATGAATTTTGATCTGAATTTGTGGCCTCTTGAAAATTGGGGTGATGCAACTGAACCTGGCTCGGGATCTTATCCCAATTCTGCATTCGAATTAAGTGGTGAAAATAGATTACAACCTGGTGAGAGTAGTGTGACTGCTGAGGCAAGAAATAGCGAAGTGGCCAAAACTCTTGAGAATGGTAATGCGTGTTTGGAAGATGAGGCTCTGAGAAAGGAGGAGGATGGTGAAAAGAATAACGGTGTTGAAGGCAACTTTTTTGATTGCAATATATGCTTGGAGTTGGCTAAGGATCCTGTTGTAACTTGCTGTGGTCACTTGTTTTGCTGGCCTTGTCTTTACCGGTGGTTACATCATCACTCATATGCCAAGGAGTGTCCTGTTTGTAAGGGAGAAGTTACAACGAAAAATGTGACCCCAATTTATGGCTCTGGAAGTATTACACGGGATCATGATGTGGATTCTCGTCTGAACGACATTCCTCTCAGGCCCCAAGCATCGCGGGTTGCGGGCTGGANAATTTGGCTCCATAAACGGCGACTAGATGGGCAAAAATCGCCTCAAAATTAGAGAGCAAAATTTAATTTATTTGGACTCATTTGCACTTTTTAAAAAAGTTCAGGAGTAAGATTTTAATTTGTTCTTTATTTTTGTTCTCTTTTTTTGTTTTATTTAAATAGAAGGGTATATTGGTCATTTTAGTTAAAAAATGGTGAAATTGATATTTTCCGCAATGAAACGTTTAAATAATGACGAAAATGCAAAAAAAATGAAATGTATGGACTTTTTCCATAATAAGTGTTAAACGTAGGGACGTGTTGTGCTATGAAGCTTGTTTTCCGTAAAGAAACGTTGAAATAAGGACGAAAATACGAAAAAATGAAACTTATGAACATTTTATACAAGTATCAAATGTAAGGACATTTTGTGCTATTAAGCCTTTTTTGGTGCACAAAAGAAATTTACAAATAATTCTATTTAGAACAAAATTTTCAAGGCTAAAGATTCTGTAGTAGTAGGGCCATCCCAATGGATGTGAATATATATGTTATGCCTGACCATCCATCCCAATTAGAATTCCAAGCCAAAAATGAGACCTAGATTGTAGTCAAATATCCAATAATCTGACACCGGCCGAAACCCTTTATTCTGAACCTGAGATTGAATTCTAACGTCTAATCGAAAACCTATCTATTCTCCAAGGTGTGATCTTTGTTGCTTGTGAACGGAACCCTTAAATTTGTATGGTGTCCGAACTAATGCACTAGTTCATGTTTAGTTTGGGCTGAATGATTCTGTGGTATTGTTGTTAGTCACGAAAAGGGATTTTTTTTTGGGGTTACCCAGATATTTAATTCAATTCAGTAAAATCTGGGGCTTGGATGTCTTGATTTAATAATTTAGGGTTTTGTTGTCTGACTATTTATCAGTTCTTCGAGTTAGAAAGTTGAAGATTAGATTAACCTGAATAGAAACACGGGATTTTTATTTTAGGGCGCGTCAATTTATAATGGCTGATGAGACTTCTGCTGCCATGAATTTTGATCTGAATTTGTGGCCTCTTGAAAATTGGGGTGATGCAACTGAACCTGGCTCGGGATCTTATCCCAATTCTGCATTCGAATTAAGTGGTGAAAATAGATTACAACCTGGTGAGAGTAGTGTGACTGCTGAGGCAAGAAATAGCGAAGTGGCCAAAACTCTTGAGAATGGTAATGCGTGTTTGGAAGATGAGGCTCTGAGAAAGGAGGAGGATGGTGAAAAGAATAACGGTGTTGAAGGCAACTTTTTTGATTGCAATATATGCTTGGAGTTGGCTAAGGATCCTGTTGTAACTTGCTGTGGTCACTTGTTTTGCTGGCCTTGTCTTTACCGGTGGTTACATCATCACTCATATGCCAAGGAGTGTCCTGTTTGTAAGGGAGAAGTTACAACGAAAAATGTGACCCCAATTTATGGCTCTGGAAGTATTACACGGGATCATGATGTGGATTCTCGTCTGAACGACATTCCTCTCAGGCCCCAAGCATCGCGGGTTGCGGGCTGGAGGCAAATTAATCAGAGGACTGCATCCATTATTCCAATGGAGGAAATGATTGAGCATCTTGGAAGTACATTTGAGTTGAGTCAGGAATCTGTCCAGAATCAGTCTCGAATTTCCAGTGGTCCACGTGAATCACATGTTAGATTTAACTCATTTCTCAACCGGTTTATGACTTTTAGAGGAATGCGTAGTGAAAGAAGAGCTGCTCTGCCGCTTGTTGATATGGTTGACTTGACAGAAAGCAGCCCCGCTAATAATGAGTTAAGGGCAAGTCGACTTTCATCATACCTGCGCCATAGATCAAATGCAAATCGAACTGCTACCTTGCCCAGCCTCCTATCTGGATTAACCTCTGACGAAATTCAAGCTGCAGGGTGGTTGGCTGAAGGTTCATATTTGGAAAACAGTCCCATAGAAAGAAATCAAGAACAAGCTCCAGCAGTTGATGATAGGGATTCTGTGTCAAGCATTGCTGCTGTTATACGCTCAGATAATCAGACAGTTGATAATGCTATCGAAATAGATTCCAGAGTGTTGCTTTCTACTTCATCTTCCAGAACTAGACGAAGAAATGACACATCAAGAACTTCTGATGTGGATAGTGGAGATTCACGTGCACGTAGGAGGAGAAGGCTGAACTGATTTCATTACATACAGTTAGTGATATATGAACACCTTTTTAAATTTTGTTGCTTAGAATTCAATCAAAATTTTCAAGACTTGACCAATGCTGGTTTAGTAGTTTCACCCTTAAATAACCTTGAAAATTTTAGTCATCTGCTTCCATTACCTTTAATGACCCTTGAGATTTTGGTTTTATAAAAATTCTACGAAATTGTGCTTTTGCTTTAATATTTCAATACTAGCACGTACACGTTGTGATTGGCTAGACATATTCTTGTTTATCTGCTTACTTTTGCGGCTTGGCTTGTGCTCGAACATGTTAAAAAATGAATAAAATCGTAAACATACGTTGAAAAAAAAAAGTATCAGTCTTGAGCCTTCTCACGAGTACTGAGAGAAATCAGGTACTCAAGGAGGTGGTTTAGGGCCTTTAAGCGGTGCAGCCTAGGGTGGATGCCGTGGCTGTCCGACTCGGATGGACTTGTTAAATGAGCTAATTAATTCTCCAATATCTATGGCCTCCTTTGATGTTGCGCATGAGGCGAGGGCCTTACTTGCCTCGCCTCATGTCCGGCCATGTCACTTACTATTAGATATTGGCAAGTGACAATTAATATTCAAACTTACTAAACTTTCAGAATTCATAAGATAATCAATTACATTGTTTTGACCTAATTGGGCCCAATCTAAAAAATCATATAAAAACTTGTAGTAATGATATCTATCACCGGTGGTGCTAAATCAGCGATCTGGTGGTCATATTTGATATGTTCAAATAAATGAATCATGTGACAGTACATTTAAATGATTTATCATTTAATGACATGCAGTTGCCATCTAGACTGTTGCTTGACACCATGATGATGAATAGCATTGCTCAAAAAATTATTAGTAGCATAATCAAAGGTATAAATAATATTCTCATCATTGGTGGCTCTGGAAATAGGCTATAGTCATTTTTTTACAAAACTCCTTTTCTTCTCTTTTTCTCTCAAATTCTCAAATTTTTACAAAGCATTTCGGGTTCTACATGGCTTTAGGGAAGTTCAACCCTGCTGAAGGTGAAAGCAGAAACAAAGAAACCATAGAGAATGAAGTAGAATCGAACTTTGCACGAACAAGATTTTAACTTCTTTTTTTTTTTTTTCTTTATTTGTTTAATACTATTTAGTACAGTCCGAAATATGCAGTTGAAGTTTAGTCTTGATAATTTTTTAATTCTCTAATACAATTTATAGAAGTAAAAGGGGGAAAGGAGATGTTGAAGCAACAATGGATGAAGGTGAGCAGGAGGTTCTACAAGGGCAAGTAATGAGGAAGAGTGGCATAATCCGGGAAAAGAAAAAAACTTTCCCAAAAACATTCTGCTTTTCTTGAAGAAAGCTTCAAAGAACATAACATCCTCAATCCTGTAAGTCACATAATACAAATACATGTATGTCAGTATGTGTGTGTACATCTCTAGCATGTTTGATCGAGAAGATTGGAGAAGAAAGAGAAGCTAAGTCTGTGTTCATTATAGTCCATTACGACGTACCAAAGATGCCCTTCAAGTAATGGTTGAACCACCACTAGTGCTAGATAGCATTAATCTTATCTAAAGTTGATATTTAAATTCACTAGGAGGCACTAAATCCCAAAAAGTACCGAGTTTTGTTCATATCCTCTGCATTAATACATTATTGTTTTATTTTGCAAGAAAGCATTCGACAAATGCCTTTGGCATGTTGAGGAGATAAATTTTGTAAACGTGCATAATCTATGCTTTCTTAAGCTTTTACTTGGCTATTCACTACATTTTCCGGGTTCGACAAGCATTAGGAACTTCAACCAAGTGGTCTAGGGGCAAAGGGATTGATCGAGAAAGATCTCTTGTTCTTATTATAGGATCGTGATTGGAAAGGGGAAAGAAGACAAAATGGAGAGGAAAGGAAGTGTAATCGTTCCCTTGGACAACCCTTCATTTGATATGAATAATGCCACTTGTATATAATGAAGTTACATAATGTAAAAAAAATGAGAGTTTTTTTTTTTTTGGTTGAAGAAATTTTGACCCAATTATATCTCACTACATATGTGTATAAACCATTATGTAAATCATTATGAACATATAACACAACCAATTTGATATTTGACTATTTATGTCTGAAGGATTAAACTAGTGTACAAAGTCAATGACAGTGGCTATTTCCAAGTGCTGAAATGACAGTTTTTCCTTTTATTTTTGTAACTGCCAATGAAAGTGTACATCTGTATAAAACATTGTCATTGACCATGTTCCTCTAACAAATCTCTATGTACAAAGGGATGTGCTACATGTGCAAATAGTTTTACAGATAGGTTGACTGGTCGGAAAATTTCTGTCAAATTGTTTTTTTTTCCATCTATCAACCTATATGTCAAATGAAGTGTACAAATAGCAAAACTCTGTCTGTCTAAATATACTTGATCACAGCTTCTCTTATTATGTAAATGGTACATTTTTCTCTTTTTTATGGTCACAATGTTAAAAGAATAGTAGGCATAAAAAAGCTAAGGACTATGTTACATGTATA
This sequence comes from Fraxinus ornus, assembly GCA_903798235.1. Classification (NCBI taxonomy): domain Eukaryota; kingdom Viridiplantae; phylum Streptophyta; class Magnoliopsida; order Lamiales; family Oleaceae; genus Fraxinus; species Fraxinus ornus. The sequence goes on along the minus strand of CAIGRF010204203.1, from coordinate 15,540 downwards.
GAATATTTTTACCTAATCCCTTACCGACTACTTACAATAGGGGGGTGGGGACCACATTTTGGGATTTTTTATTCACGCGGGGCCGCATGCATGTGAGAGGGGGTAAACAATTCGGTAGATTTTTGTATGTACAAATATCTTTATCCCAAAACTAATTTAGCATCCAAGAGACGACATACTTTTTGAGGTTGTAGCTAAAACAGACAGAAACGTTATATAATGAAACAATCATCACTCATCTCTTTATAAGCAAGCCAATACAAGAATATGCCAGAAACAAGAAGGCAACAAAGTACATCAGTCAGTACTTCACCGATACAGAACTATGTTGCAGATCTACAAGCTCAAGATAGACAGCTTGTGAAAGCTACACAAAAAACTAACCCACTAATAGATAGTAACCAATTACAACATGCAAACTAATCAATAGCACAACTAGGCAACAGCATACCTTCAGTTAAGGGTAAACAAGAATGAATGTTCTTCAACCAGAATCTGCCGGAGTTAAACTTTATCCTACATGGCCAGAGACACAGTATAAATCACATGCCACACAGCCTTTGACGAACAGAAACATGCTGCATGGCCTTAGACATGTCTAACACGTGTGACCCAGATGCTACAATTACAGTTTCCTTCCTGTGCTAGGTCTCAAATGGCTGTAAAATTCAGTGAAGTCAAGTCTGAACATGAGGAACTTTAAGTCCACGTGCTGTTGGATGGGCAACTGAGAAATGAATCCCTCAAATACAGATGAGTATTCCTTTGCAATTTTTTCTATATCTTTTCCCATCTTTCGGAGAAATTCCCCAGCATGTCTTGTTAAATCCTTCCTACCTTCACCTAGCCACGACCCAGGTTCTGAAGATTTGTTATTTGATTGCCTTTGAGATTTGGAGTTAGAACGAGAAGGAAATGAAGAGCCTGTGGTCCTGCAATTTCTGACAAACAGAAGAGCTAAGCTAAAACATAATTTTTTGGAGTTATCAATTTTACTACCAAAAGAAAGGATTATGAAGAGAAAAAAATACCTTGATAGCAACTCAGTAATGCCTTCATATAATCTATCTGCTTGACTTTGGAACCGTACAATGAGGTCAAACAAAATAAAGAGGGTCTTGTTAAGGTTTAAAGATCGTTCTCCAAGGAGAGACTTCTCAACTATTGAATAGAGGTACTTCTCATGTGCTCTGAGTAGATCGTCAAGATCTTCAGCTACTTCCATTTCCTTTAGGAAATTAGACCATGATACTTCCAAGACTTCAAACATGATGTAGTACTGCAGATTTGAAACAAAATGATTCATCTCGTCCCAAAGAACTTGGCACTTCCTTGATGTCAGTATCAACTGCAACTTAACAGCATGTGGAAAGTTACCAAAGAACTGAGAAGTGACGCAGTTTGGTTTCATTGTTTTCCAAGCACAAATTAGTGCATGTTCTATCCTTCTAAGTTTCCACAAAAAGTTAAATACTTGTAGATACCTTGACATAACAGATTCAGTAAACACAGTATTTAGTGGAACTCTTGCATCGTATTCCAATGAAAATACATCCCAGCCTCTATCCCCATTGTTATGTGGCATCATCTTCACCCTCAATCTATCCAGTACATCAGGATCGTCATACTGTGCATTTGACGACCTAATTGCACTTTCCAATAACCCCGCAAGCTTGAATGAGCTTATAGTGTTGGCTGGCTCAGACAGCTCTGGACCAACAATATCCATTAAATACTGAACAAAATCACCTTGCCCAAGAAGTAAATATCGCTTGATTGCAAGGCAATGTTCCTTGAACTTGTACTGGTTGTACAAAACATCTAACAAGTGCTTATCTATCCTTTTTGCAGCTTCTGTTATCAAAGATTCCAGTGCATCTGTTTCACCATATCCAAGACCACCTCTCCTAGTTGTTGTCCCGGCTGCAGCAGCCGCTTCTGTTGTAGCGTTAGACCAACCACGATCATCGCAACAGACACGAAGAAAATTAATAGACTTCCCAGTCCTTAGGATACGCTCGGCAAGAGATTGAGATATAAAGGATGGAAGCATCGCAGCATGGAGCTGGTAACCTTCCCTCCAGAGAGATTCTGCTTTCACTGGCTGACTCAAAACGAAGAATTCAGAAAAAACATCTTCAAGCTCCCCTTCTAGAACCCAACTCCTCACCATTTCAAAGAGCGGGGAACAGACCCGTCGAAGTAATCTCTTCATGAAATCATTGACGAGTGGATCACCATGTTGTGCATGCATATGAATTGCTCCAGCCATGGCCCCACCTTTTAAGACCTTACAGCAATCAACTAAAACAGCCATTAGCCTCATCTTCACCATTGGTTCAGCAAACCAAACTGACAATCTCCTCAAGGAGAGATAGTTCCCTGAATGTGCACTTTCTGAAACCAATGGAATAGGATTCATCGCCTGAGCTTCAAGCACAGCCAGTAACTTATAATAATCAGACAACTCGTCTTGCAATGCAGCAAAAAATGCCTGCCCAACAGTCCCAACATCCTCATCAGGAAACCGAGCCGTACTTTCTGTTATATATCCCGTCACTTTTCTAAACAACCACCCAATCTCGCAGAGCTTCCGTACCAGAATCCTAGTAGCCCTTGACACCTTGATGAAATCTGGCAACACATATGCATCTATCTTCTCGTCAAACTTCACGTACATACCGTCAATCCCTTGGCATGCATATAATACATCCCTCACCAAAACCTCTTCTAGCACCTCATTCTCTTCCTTTACCAAGTCTGCATATTCTCTATACGCCATTTCACGAATATTTTCTGGGTTCTTGGATACCATCAATACCCCTCCCTTCAATCCCGTTTTGACATTCTCTCCTATTCTCAATCCACTCAAATTGTCACCTAAACGCTTCAAGTTACTAGAATAATCGCCCAGTGTTCCCTCACCTCGATTCTTCTTCAATTTTCCCATATTACTCAATGATTGAAAATTATATCCCAGACCCAACAGATTATCAGGACCATCCTTAGATTCCTCAACACTCAAATTCTTAATCAAGTTGCCAATACCTCCAGAATTATTATTAAACTCAGTGTTTTCAAGCAATGTGGGCAATCCACCAGCCAATGCAGAGTTTAAGAACCCACCAGAAATTATATTGGGGGATTGGTTTTTCCGAGATTTTAGATCCTCTGAAACTGTCTTGAGCAAATAGACGACAGCCCATTTGTTCTTTACGCTTCCAGGCCCGGATTTCAGTGAAAATTTGGAGTAAAGGTCGGCAAAAGTAAGGGCTTCGGAGGACTTACCGGAGGTAACAAGTTGGCGTTTGATGGACTCCACCATAGCGGATTCGTCAGAAACTATCGACGGGGTCATGCGGCTTGAGAGAATGCGGAGAGAGTATTTAAGAGCTTGATTGTATTTCTGTCGAGCGGGAACTGTAGAGGAGGAGGAATTAGGGTTTTGAGAATCGTAGATTAAGCGATGCACTAGTTCTTTAACCAGATCTACTATTCTCTGTTCGTCGTCTTCCATGGCGAACTGTAGGGAGTGGGGAGGAAGAAGAGACGGGGGTTGGTCTGTTTTAAGGTTTTCCTGCTTTTTGATTTTAATTTTAGGGGGTAAATTCAGGCGTTCCCATTCAAATTTAATTATAATTCTATAAAATCTTCGTGAATTTTTAGGAAAAAAAAAATCATTAATAAAAAATTAAATTCATGAATTTATAAAAATATTATTAGTTAAAAAAAATTTGAATATATTTCAAACTTAAATATGCATATAAAAAACTTTCTTCAAATCCACCATTAAATCTTTTATAATTTATTAAAATTTCAGTTAATGACATTCCTTAAGAGTTTGTTTGGCCCCATTTTTTGTGTGTATTTTAGAATAGTAAATTGATGGAAAATATATGATTAAAAAATAAGGAAAAATTTTGAATTCGCGTGAAATATTATTTTATTGACGAATATGTGTTTGAAAAGAAGAAACAGAAAAATGTATTATTAAAAAATGAGTATCAAACAAGGGCTTAATATGGGTAAACAAAATGAAATGTGTATGTGACCACACCATGGGCTAGGTATGCAAATTTAACTTGATCGACCAAATTTGAAACTTTTATTATATCGACTTGTGTGGTTTGATTTTGAAGAAAAATATCAATTTTAGCGTGTAGAAATCAAGTAGTTCTAGTTCGATTCTAAATTGTTATTAAGAGAGTATTCAGTAGAGATTAAAATCGAATTAAAATTGAAAAATTAGTCGTTATTGTTGACTTTTATTAACGAGTGAGACCCAATAATGACCATATTTTTAATTTTAATTGAATTTCAAACACCATCGAACAAGCCATAAAAATTAAAAAATTGAATGTCATACTCTCTCTCTCTCTCTCTCTCTCTCTCTCTCTCTCATTTTTGTTGAGTGCTTCCATAACATATGCAAGCATAACTAAGCCTATGTTTGACACCCATTTTTTTTTCCATTCTCATTCTCACTCTTCATTTCAACCACACATTCTATCAATAAAATAATATTACACATAAACTCAAATATTTTTCTTACTTTTTAACCACACATTCTTCCACCAATTACTATTCAAAAACCAATTTTTTACCAAAATGGGTGTCAAACATAGGCTAAATCTTTAGGAAAGTCACGTGAGTGAATTATTCAATCTCGTTTGGTAAAATTATGAATAGTTTATTGAGAAAAATAATAATGAATTCCACGAAATGTGTAAATAATAATGAGTAGTAGCTATAAATGTATAGTTGAAATTAATATTTGACTTTAATTTAATTTACAAATTGTCTTCAAACAGTGTCTAAAGACTCAAAATAAAGTTATTTAAGTAGGGATGACAAAAAATTTCGCCGCACCCGATCCCCGTGGAATCCATCTCGAACAGTGTGGGGATTTTTCCTTTAATCGGGCCCTCATGGTGGGGATGGGATCATAGTCCCCGCCCCAAACTTACCCGGTTCTTACTTAAAAAAAATAATAAAAATCACTCAATCTCTATTATAAAAATTAAAATAAATTATCAAATAAAGGCTTATTATAATGAGATTATGGAAAGTAAATTTAGATGCTTCATATGTTAAAAACAGAAAAGAAAGTTCGATGAAGGAAAAACAAACTGGACGGACTAGCATGTAAATTGCCCGATAGGGCGGGGACGGTATTGCTATCTCCAATCCATTCCCACGCTCTTGCCATAACTATAATTTAAATTTGCAACATGTAATAATTTTAAAAAATTATTATCTCAAGTTAAAGAAAACTATTATAATTGTCATATATTTTTGTACTATAAACTCGTTACTACAATTCACTTTACACATGCTCACAAGTTTTGAATTAAACTTTGTCGAGGTTGGCATAGGAATGGGAAATGAGCCGAGCGATTTGTGGACTCGGCCGCTTGGGTAGTATGGGCTCAGGCTCGGCCCATGAGCATGCTCCATCCAACTTACCATTCTTAGGACAATGCTATATGTACATACAAATTGCACAATTGAATTTACAGAATGCCACACACGTTAACATTAATTAGATTTTAAACAAAATACAAAGTTAAAACAGTTGGTGTTGCCATCTTTGCACTTGTAAAACTGTATGCGTATGTCGCATGTATAAGTATCATTTTATGTCCTTCGTAGAGCATTCCATATGTTCCATAGATGATTTTTTTTACGATTAAATGATACGAATTGTCCACCAAGAATACATTTCACAATCTCGAAACGTTACGACTCATGTGCTAAAAAGTAAATAGTAGCGAATAAATGTATCACAATTAACAAAGAAAAAATTATTTGGCCAAATACTAAAAATCACCTCTTGAAATTGGATTCATCTAATTCACTTATTTTGAACAAGATTAAGGTTCGAGCTCAAACTCGAGTTTTGATAAACTACAATATAATTATTCAACAACTGCCATTGTAAAAGCACGAGCAAATATAAGAGCCAAAAGTGCCGGCAGAAGTGCAAACTCCATTCCCGTTATAAGTTAGATAGCAATCTTTTTGGCAAGTTGGAAGATCACATCCATTAGCATTCAATATTTTTCTGCATCTTGCCTGGGCATCCACTTCAACTGCTACCAATGCAACTGCAAAAACACAAAAACAAGAAGAAAAATTTAACATTTTT
>CAIGRF010204180.1:0-31987 GCA_903798235.1 Fraxinus ornus | reverse complement strand
CAAATTCAAACCATAACTTTTTCGATAGGAAGTTGATATGTGATAGTACTTCAACTATATTTCATCCCTTTGGCTTCTTTCCTCATCCAATTGATGCCTAGAACTCTCAAATCTTCATCGTGAGATCGACAATCGTGAGATCGACATAACTTTTCAGTAATTGTGCTTGAGTCCTCAAACTATGATTTTTGCTTCATTTAAGCCATTTTTTGTTTGTTTTTCCTAATTTCTCCCATGTTCATCATTGATGTCCTGCAAACACATATTACATCAAATTAAGCTATATTTCGCACATTTATCGACAGTTATCAATGTTTGTGAATCGAAATAAACGTGTAAAAATGCCCTTATCAGACACCACTGCTCGATCAAGGGATCCTGGTCATGTTTGGATGTAGGATGAATTCAAGGAGGCCTTTCTGAAAAAGTACTATCCCACGACTCTCCGAAATCTGATAAAGGTTAAGTTCTTCACTTTGACTCAGGGCTTAATGACGTTGATCGAGTACGAGTAGAAGTTTAAAGAGTTGGCTCATCATGCTCTAGAGTTTGTGGATATGAAGGAGAAGAAGGCAAGATGTTTTGAACAGGGTTTGAGGTATGATTTAAAATGGAATGTCATAGTGTTTCAACTTGAAAACTATCACGATGTGTTGGCAAGGGTACGATTGGCAGATTTTAAGAACCGCATTAGTGGAGAGGAAATATAGCATAATACATACTCAGAGAAGTGAGTGTGTTGATAACAAGGGCAAAGGAAAACAAAATTATGCCAAGAAGAGTAGAGAAAATTCAACAAAAAATGGCAACAAGAGTTACCTACGCTGTAGAAAATGCCATAAGCATCACCGAGGAGCTTGCCTTTTGGGGACGAATTCATGTTTTCAACGTGGAGAACAAGGACACATGGCTCAGTATTGCCCTAAGTGCGAGAAGAACTAGCAGAGACCACAAGGAAACAACCAGCAAAGGCTATAAGGGAATAATCAGCAAAGACCACAGGAAAGCAATCAACAGAGGCCACAAGGGAACAACCAGCATAGACAAGGCCATGCACCGACGGACAGGATATGGTTTATACACTGGCAAAGCGGGAGGAGGATTAGAATTGAAATGTCTTTGTAGGTAAAGTTCTCATATCCGACTTACTAGCCTATGTATTGATAGATTCTGGTACAACTCACTCCTTTATAGCCCTTAAGTTTGTATGTAAACTGGATGTTATGGTTGAATATGCACAATTCCCTTTAGTAGTGACAATGCCCACTGGGAATATAGTGAATACTAATCACATAGTTAGAACAGCAAGAATAGAAATTGATGGTAGATCATTGGAGACGAAATTGTATGTATTAGATATGGCCGAATTCGATGTGATTCTCTGAATGAACTTGCTATCCAAGAATCACACAATAATTCGTTGCTTAGAGAAAGAAATGATTTTTCAAAGACACGGGGAAGATGAATTTCTATTATCTATAGCTGGAGGTGGGGATGGACCCTTACCCCGCATCTTGTCTACATTGGAAGCTCGATGGGTTGTACCATTAGAAAGCACTATGGGACTCTTGATGTCAGTAATAAGTAAAGAAGAGAACAATTGATTGACAGTAGACAAGGTTCATGTGGTATATGAACATCCAGAAGTCTTCCCCGAGGAGTTGCATGGTATGCCGCCAGAATGAAAGGTAGAACTCACAATCGACCTTACTCCCGACTCGGCACCTTTCTCCAAAGCCCTGTATAGAATGGCACCCAAAGAAATACAAGAACTGAAGGCACGGTTGGAGAAACTTTTGGAAAGAGGTTTCATTCAATCAAGTGTATCGCCATGGGAAGCATTGGTATTATTTGTTAAGAAGAAGGATAGATCGATGAGGATGTGCATCGATTACAGAGAATTGAATAGAATTACTATCAAGAATAAGTATCATATTCCCAGAATTGAGGATTTGTTTGATCATCTTAGAAATGCATTGGTGTTTTCCAAGATCGATTTAAGGTCTGGTTATCATCAGTTGAGAATCAAAGCCAGTGATATCTCTAAGACCGCTTTTAGAACTCAATACGAACACTACGAGTTCTCAGTTATGCCATTTGGGCTAACTAATGCTCTTGGAGTCTTTATGAATTTGATTAACCGCATTTTCCCCGAGTATTTAGATCAATTTGTTATCGTGTTCATTGATGATATCCTGATCTACTCAAGAAGTAATGAGGAGCATTTACGGATTGTGTTGGAGTTTTAGAAGAAGGAGAAGCTATGCCAAGTTCAAAAAATGTGAGTTTTGGCTGGAGCGAGTAACATTTCTTGGACATATTGTCACGGCACGAACGATGGAGGTGGATCCTAGTAAAGTGGAGGCAGTGTTGAATTGGTCAAGGCCAACAAATGTAGGAGAGATTCGTAGTTTCTTAGGCTTAAGAGGATACTATCGGAGGTTCATTGAAGGATTCTCCAAAATATCAAGACCGCTGACACAGTTAACACGTAAAGGTGTAAAGTTTGACTGGACAGTGAGGTGTGAACAAAGCTTTGAGGAATTAAAACAGAAGTTGGTGAACACCCCGAGTGTTAACCATACCCAATGGGTTAGGTGGTTTTGTGATCTATAGCGATGCATCGAAGCAAGGTTTGGAATGTGTCTTAATGCAGCACGGCAACTATGCATCGAGACAATTAAAGTGACATGAATAAAATTACCCCACGCATGACCTAGAACTTAGCTAGGTGTGGTCGCTCGAGTGGCAGCTCTCTCTATCAGATCCACACTCCGTTACATAATTAAAAGACATCAAAGGGATGATCAACCTTTTGAGTATATCAAGTTCGAGATTAACTTAGAAAAGTAGAAGAATTTCACCATAGCTGCAGATAAAGCATTATATTATCAAGGACGGATGTGTGTACCGGATTTCAAATAATTGAAAAAAAAGATTCTAGAGAAAGCTCACTCATCTCCTTATTTAATACACCCGGGAAGCACAAAGATGTATGAGGATTTGAAGGCAATATTTTCGTAGGAAGGCAGGAAGAGGAATATGGATGAGTATTAAAAGCCAAAGATTGGCTAACCCAGAGGGGGGTGAATTGGTTATAAAAAAATTTTCGTTAATAACTCAAGTTTTAATATAATAAGCGAACAAATAATAGAAGATAACTAAACACAAATAAGCAAGTAAGTGGAACAACGTAATTTGCACAAAGTAAAAGCTTAAGTAAAAGGGATAGAAAGTGCAAACGATATAGTTATGGATGTTCGATCCAATGCAATGATCTACGACCCATGTTGCCAAGCTCTCTGTACGAGCAAGGCCTTTTTCACTAAGTTGATTGACTTATGGTGCAATTCAACCATTTACAACACTTCCGGTGACTTACAACGAAAGAGTATCGATCCTTTTACAACGTTGAACTTTTCGGGACCTCAATACGAACCACAATTCAAATAAATTTACAAATGAAAGATTCTCTTCTTAATGAGTGATAAATTCAAAGTTAAGTACAAGAAGAGAAGTAGGTTAACACTTTGATAGATATCAATGAATGAAGCTCAAAAGTTAGATTTGAAAAACTTTGATGAATGAGATGATTTTCAAAGTTGAGATCAATTAAAAGTTTTCAAATATAGAACGATTTGATGATAATAAATGAGGTGAGAAATCAATGCAATTTTAGCTCACAAGAAAATCAATTGAATGCTCTTAAATTGTAATAAATGAGAAGTGAGTTGGTATTTACAGAGATAAAAACGCCAAAGTTTCGGTCAACCGGATGACCGGTCGGTCGACCGTCAATTTTCGGATGACCAAAATGATCATTTGTTCGGAAAAAATCAGAAGTCAAAATGGTCAAAAATCGGACCGTTGAAGCATTTTCGGTCGACCTCCCCATGCGGTGGCGGTCCATTTTCTTGATTTTTTGTTTTGCTTTATGACTTTTGAAAAGTATGGTCTTTTGGTAAGCATTTTTTACTAACTTTTTAAGTCCATACTTTTCAAAAGTCCAAAAGTTAGGTTTTAAAAGTCGTTTTTCACTTGATCAAAATATCATTTTTGAATCNATTACTAAAGATTAAAGTGTTATACCTTCACACATGACCTCAAAAGTCTAGTCTTTGATCTTGCTTCGAAGTGTCTTTCCTTCGACTCTTAAACTCTTGATATTGATCTTTCTTGACATTTGACTTTAATGCTTAACTTTAATCTTGATCTTCTTCATGAGCCCGATTTATAATATGTAAATTTTGACAATGCTCGATTGATTTTTATATTGAACTTTTATCACTCAAAATCAATTGTTAGAAACAATATTAATTTTCTTTTTTATGATCAAAACATTAAGGATGAAATCAACCACATGTCACCAATTTCACCCTTTTTTATTATGACAAACAAGATGATTTGCAATGTAAGGTTAAACAATTGATATCATATTGATAAATGAATATATGTCATAAATTTATCGTGTAATTCATATTCCTCATATCTCTTACAAATCAATAACAACACACTTAAAGCATATGAATGATTTTCCCTCTTTCCCCATTTTTCACATACTCTAAACATATTATATTTTCAAATCAAAAAATGAATAATCATCTTTTTTCTTATACTCTAAGCTTATTATATTTTCAAATCAAAACATGCATAATCATCTCACTCCATTTTTCCCTTTTGACATAAGCAAAAAGGGATAGCATTTAAGATCAAAACACAATTTTTTCCTTTTAAGATAGCACATATGAGAGGAATAGTATGGCATATAAGATCAAAACTTTAAATCAACCATATAAAATAGTAATATATTCCCTCTCAATTAAGTACAAGATGCCTAATATATGCAAGTTTAAATAAGAGGATAATCATCACATGTATAGTAAAATAATAATCGAAGTATGAGTGATGAAATGACGAAAGCATAATCATTTAGGTAAAATTTATATACATTCCAAACAATTATTCACATAGAATCAATCATAAGAGAACATTTAACAAGAATTCGATTTAGCCACATACTACAAATTCATTGATAATTCTCAAACATCTTTAATTATATGAAAATCTAATCAAGTGTTAGAGGTTTAGTGAAAATATTGATCAATTGATTCTTCGTATATACAAATTCGAATACAATAACCTCCCCCTGAGTTCCTTTAGAATATCATAGATGTAATATCTTTGTCACTAAGATATCTAAAATTCGTTTTATGGCACTAAGGTGTGATTCTTGAGAATAGGGTTGAGATCAATCACATAATCGCACACCAAACATAATATCGAGTTTACTTGCGATTAAGTACAGAAGAGATCCGATCATACCATGATATTTTGTTATATTTATGGAAATACCTTGATCTACTTTGTCCATTTTGATTGATGAGCTCATAGAAGTGTTTGTTTCTTGGATCTTCCTTATTTTGGTCTTGAATAGTCCTTTGTTCGAAAGGAGTTTTCGAACCTACATCATTAGTAATACCTTTCTCACGATCAAGAAGGTTGGTTTCATCAAAAGTGCCATGCATGGATTTTTCAACAACTAGAGTTCTTTTGTTAAAGACTATATAAGCTTTGTTAGTCGATGAAGAATCTAGAATGATTCCAATATCGGATTTTAAATTAAATTTTTCAAAATTTTCTTTTATATTCAAAATGAAGCATTTGCAACCAAAAATTTGAAATAACCAATATTTGAAGTTCTATTTTTCCAAAACTCATAGGGGGCTTTGTGCTTTGTTTCAACTAATTGAAACTCTATAAACAATATAGTAAGTAGTGTTAACGGCTTTGGCCCAAAAGTATTTTGGTAAACTATTTTTATTTAGTATAGTCAAAGCCATTTTTTGAAATGTGCGACACTTCTTTTAACTACACCATTTTGTTGAAGACTTCTGGAAGACGAAAAATTATGTTCACAATCATAAGTTTTGCACAAATCATCAAAAACAACATTATCAAATTCTCCACCATGATCACTCCTAATAGTAGCAGTAGTGAATCCTTTTATTGTGAACATTTTTATAAGAATGTTCAAGTGCATTCAATACTTTATCTTTTAGGTTTAAAAAAATGGAACTCAAATAAATCTAGAAAAGTCATCAATAATGACAAAAGCATAGTGTTTACCATTTAAGCTTGTTATACGAGATGATCCAAAAATATTCATATGGAGAAGTCTAAATGATTTTGTAGTTAAAAAATGTTGCTTTAATTTGAAAGAACTCTTTACTAGTTTTCCATGCTTCACAAATTTTGTCTTTCTCAAACTTGACAAACCTTTAACAAAACAATTTTTAGAAATTTTGAAAGTAGGTCCATGCTAACATGACATAATCTTCTATCTCATAACCAAGTATCATCATATTTTAAACTCGATAAATATTTTTCTCCACATTCAAACTTATTATTTATGATATAAACATTGTTACTTCAGGTTTCTATAAACATCAACTCTTTTGATGTAGTATCCTCAATAATGCACTTGGAAAAATCAAATTTGATATGATAACATTCATCACGCAATTGATTAAAATTATGTAGATTACGTCTAATGTTATTTACTAAGAAAACATTTTCAATAAAGGGAGATGAATGCTGACCAATAATTTTAATGTCAATTATTTTTCCTTTGCATTATTTCCAAAAATATCATGACCGCCATCCTTTATTTTGAAACTTGACAATAAAGCTTGATTTTCGGTCATATACTTTGAGCATCCATTATCCAAGGTTCATTTGCTCTATATTTTCTTGGTACCTACAAAATCCAATTTTTGGTCTTTGGTACTCATACATCCTTGGATCCTCAATAGTTAGTGTTAGTGGATTTTTGAATCAACTTATATTTGCCTTCAAAATGTAATTTCTTTTTGATAAAACAATAAAAAGCTACATATCCATTTTTATTGTAAAAATTACACGTGACATTTGAAATAGGAGAAGTAGAAATTTTAACAAAGAAATTTTTAAGAGACTTTTGTTTCAACAATGATTTATATTTAATTCCTTCTTTATCAAAAACACATTTTTTGCTCACTAAGCATTAAATCAAAAATTTTCTTGCCTTGAGTAAATTTGTGAATAATTTGAGTCAAATCTAAAATCCTTTCATGTAAAAAAGAATTCTCCTTAATTAAATAATCATAATCGACTTTTCGTTTTTCAAAATCATTTTGAATTTTTAAAAGTTCATTTACCTCAATTTCCAATAAAAAAAATTTCTTTTTGAGGACCGAATGATTTAAAGTAAGTTTTTCAAATTCTTCAAGAACTTCATCATAAGAAGTAGATAATTCATCATACGAACAATTTTCATTCGAATTTACCTCATCATCGATAGTCATGAAACACGTGTTGACAATTTCCTCTTGACTTCCATATTTTTCTTGATCATCATCTTCAATCTCATCCCATATTGATTGAAGGATTTTCTTTTTGATGAATCTATTCTTCTTTCTTTTGAAATCGAAGATTTTTGCGAAAACCTTTTCATTTCTTAACAAGAAGAACTAGATCATCAAGTTTTTCATCATTCATATTTTCGCTTGAAGTGCCTTCATCAACTACGGATTTAAATGCAATTTGGCGCATTTCTTCTTCTTTGCTTTTCAACGCTTTCTCCTTTATCTCGGTGCGATTTAGCTCATTTGTCATCAATGTTCCATAAAACTTTTCCAGAGGATATGTGTTGATATCTTTGGTATTTTCTATCAACATTTTCAATGGGCTCCATTCTTCCGAGAGTGATCTAAACATTTTACTTACAAGCTCACCATTAGTTAATTTACGATCAAAGCCTTTGAGACCATTAACAATATCGGTGAAATGAGTGATCATATTAACAATATGTTCATTCTCTTTCATGAAAGATTTTTCAAAATCTTTAACAAAAAGATTTATCTTAGTTTCTTTCACTTTACTAGTTCCAACATGAGTAATTTCTAAAGCATGTCAAATATCATAAGCGGAATCACGTGTACTAATACGATTAAATTCATTTCTATCTAAAGCACAATAGAGTAGATTTTTTGCTCAGCATTTAGAGACAATTTTATTTTATCCTCTTCGTTATATTCTCTCTAGGTTTAGAAATTATTTGATCTGGTTTACCATCCTCGTTAATAACCTTGTTAGGCACATATAGACCAAATTCAATAACTTTCCAAATATTATAATCTATTGATTGAATAAATATCGTCATCCTAGTTTTTCAATAGTTATAATGAGTACCATCAAATAAATGAGGACAATTTGTATAATACCCCTCAATATTTTGAAAAATGTGATTAGTCATTACTCAACATTGTGAAATCTTTTAAATTGAGCACCTTACTCTGATACCAATTGAAAGCCCAAGAATAACTAATCAAGACGGGGTGAATTAGTTTTTAAAACTTTTTCGAAAAATTAATCTAAATTCAAGCAAGTAAATACTAAATAGATTAATTCAAATAATAAGTATAAATATAAAGCGATAAGTAAAAGGGATAGATGATACAAATGATATAATTGTAGAGGTTCGATTCAAAGCAATGATCTGCGTCCTCTATTACCAAGCTCTCCGGCACGAGCAATGCCTTTTCACTATGTTGATTGACTTATGGTGCAATCCAACCCTTTAAAACGTTTCCAGTAACTTACAAACAAGGAGCATTGATCCTTATACAATGTAGAGTTTTACGGGACCTCAACACGATCCACACTATTGAGCTTTACAGGACCTCAATATGACCCACATGGTGACTTGCAACAAGGAGCACCGGTATCTATACAATGTTGATCTTTAAGAGATTTCAATACGACCCACACTTTATTAAAGTAATTTTACAATGAAATTCCTCCCTTGATAAATAATACAAACAAATTAAGTACTAAGAGAGGATAACACTTCAATGAATAGTAATAAATGATAGCTCAAATGTTAGATGAAAAATTTTGATGAATATGATAACAAAAAATTAGATTCAACTAATCAAAGTGTTTCAATGAGAAGATGAAGAGATAAATATAATGTACGTTCAAAAATTTTCTCAAAAAATATCTCTTTTTTAATGAATGATTGTAATACACTAAGTACTAAGAGAGAAATGAGCAATTTTGATGAATGTGATGATTTTACAAGTTTAGTTCTAACAATTAAAGTTTCAATATGAAGAAGAAGAAAATTTTATGCAATGTAAGTGCAAAAATTTTCTTCAAAAATATATCTCTTTCAATGAATAATTTGTGATAAATTAAGTACTAAGAAAAAAATGAAAAACTTTGATAAGATAAATGATTCAAGAAGTCTGATCCAACAATCAAAGTTTTTGCTATGAAGAATGTAAGTTCAAAGAATATTTTTCAAATGAAAACTTTAATGAGTACATTTTCAAAAGTTAATTGATCAAAAGTTTTTCAGAATTAAATGATTTGCTAATAATAAATGAAATGAGAAATCAATATAATTTTGTTCAAAAATATCTCATTTGAATGTTCTTAAGTGTTGAAATGAATGGCAAGTGAGTTGATATTTATAGAAGTGAAAAACACCAAACGTTTCTGTCAAATCGGATGATCGATCTGATCGACCGCCAATTTCTAGACGACCAATATAGCCGTTTGTATAAATCAGAACGATCAAATTTTGGACCGTTGGAGACATTCGATCTACCATCGACATTGATTATTTTTTTTTTAGAATATATGATTTAATTTCAAGTATCATTTTGAAAGATCAATTTTACTTGTGATCAAAAATATTTTATACAAGTGATATGAAAATAATTTTTTGTGCACAAAATGATTTTTGAGTTATTATCATTCATTACTAAAGATCAAACTATTATACATTTACATATGATCTCGAAAGCCTAGTATTTGATTTTATTTCGAAGTTTCTTTCATCTTTGGCTTTTAAACTCTTGATCTTGATTTTTCTTGACATTTGACTTTAATGCTTCACTTCGATCTTGATCTTCTTCATGAGCCCGATTTATAAAGTGTAGATTTTGACAATGCTCGATTGATTTTTACATTGAACTATCGTCACTCAAAATCAATTGTTAGAAAAAATAATAATCTTATTTTTTATGATCAAAACTTTAAGGATGAAATCAACCATAAGTCAACAAATATGTCAAGAAATGTTTGGTATGTCAGCAAGTGAAGGCCAAACACCAGTGACCATCAGGGTTACTTGAACAATTGGAAGTCCCAGAGTGTAAGTAGGAGCATGTAACTATGGACTTTGTGATTAGTTTTTCAAGGTCAGTAAGAGGTCACGATGCTATTTAGGTCATAGTGGATCGACTTACCAAATCGGCTCATTTCTTGCCAGTATGGATGACGTTTACTATGTACCAATTCGCGCAATTATATGTAAATGAGATAGTAAGGTTACATGGTGTGCCTGTTTCTATTGTGTTGGATAGAGATCCAAAGTTTACATCGAACTTTTGGAAAAGTCTACACCAAGGTATGGGAACTAAACTAAAGTTTAGTACGGTATTCCATCCTCAGACGGATGGGCAGTCTAAGCGGACAATTTAAACATTATAGGACATGCTTGGGACATGTGTACTCGAGTTTGGGAGACAATGGGAGAAGCATTTACCATTAGTTGAGTTCTTATACAATAATAGATACCACACTTTAACTGACATGGAACCATACGAGGCATTGTATGGGAGGAAGTGTAGATTTCCAGTTCATTGAGATGAAGTCGGTGAGCGAACGATTTTAGGGCCATAGATTATTGATAAGACGGTGCATGCAATTGAGAAAATTCAGACTATCATGAAAATTACCCTTGATACACAAAAGAGTTATGCAAATAGAAAGAGAAATGGTCTAGAATTTTCAGTTCGTGATAAGGTATTCCTCAAAGTGGTACCAATGAAAGGAGTGCTACATTTTGGCAAGAAGGTTAAGTTGCAACCAAGGTTTATTGGCCCGTTGGAAATCTTGCAACGTATTGGGAACGTCACATATCAATTAGTGTTACCACCAGAACTTTTAGATGTACATGACGTCTTCCATGTGTCAATGCTCAGAAGGTACGTCCCTGATCCGAGTCATGTGGTCAACCACCAGTCTATTGAATTACAGTGAGATTTGAGCTATGAAGAAGTACCAATAAAAAATGTTAATCTGAAATTTCAAACCCTCCAAAACAAAGTGATCCCACTAGTCAAAGTACAGTGGCGTAATCACTCGGTCGAAGAGGTCACGTGGGAGCGAGAGGTGGAAATGCGGGTCAAGTACCCACAGCTTTTCGATTAATTTCAAGGTAAATTTCGTGGACGAAATTTATTTTTAGTAGGGTAGATTATAACACCCGCACCTGAATTTCTGGGTGTAATTATGAGAATTGAAAATTTAGAGGCTCATTTGAGGGTTAATCCATCTTCAAGGACCTTGTAGCAAACTTAGTATAAATGTTAAATCCCACAAGGTTTGCTCTTTGAAAAAGGGTTGAATGTTTGGTCAAACCCTTAAATAGAAATACTTGATATATGTTTTTTTTTGTTTTTTTTGTCATATTCATGATTGACCAAATATAGGGTAATGTGTAGTGTGAATAAATATGTCTATAGAATGTAGTATTCACATGAGGAATGATGGAGAGATTCTTGCTCATTTCAGAAATTTCAAGGAACAATTTTCAACGCTAGAATTACTAGTCTTCCCACCATCATGGGTGTTTCTACAATGATGCATGTCTAGTCTTGTCATATTTAAGCCCTTCGTTCACATTCACATGCTACCACTCACTATTATTTTTTTTAGTCCAAATAATATACATATATACACGCACATAGCCGAGGTGGAAATTGTAGGATGGATCAACAATTTTATTCGGTCCCTATTACTCTTTCTTTTAAATTTCACGGTAAGTACGCTACCTTATTTGGATTATTATTATGTTTCAAGAAAATATTTATGGGTCACATATGGTATGATATGATTATGATTATGTTAAGGGGACTGGAGTTTAGTAGCACTACACATAAAAATTCTTACCACCTATGTTCGATAAAATTCTTGTGTCTCCATTATATTGATTATGATTATTAAGCTCCTTTAAGTTATACACAATAATAATTCATGGCATACTTATGGGGATTTTATAAATCTCACTCTATGATATTTTTTCTTTTCAAGCAATTGATGGTTCGAGGTAGTCAACGGGGAGATGGCAACGTGCTAGGATTAATAAATTATATTGGGTTTGAAACACAACTTTTAAGTTTCAATTTTTTTCAAGACATTATTTAGGCTATGTTTTACGTCTATACATTATTTCACAATTAATTATTGAAGTTAAGAACCCTTTTTTTATTTACTTAATGAGTAAAATCATTTCTTATTACTATTTAAATCTCTATGAGAAAATCGAGTTTTATTTAGTGAAACTCGAATAGTCAATGGTTTGAGTCGTCACATGGATGTCCAAGAAGCTTGTGTCATCCCTCAATCGAGGTCCTCTCATGCACATAGGCAACAATTTTTGTACAAAACTCCTCCAGTGAGTCCGAGAATGTGCAAACGCCATTTTCACATACACCTCTGAGTAGGATCGCCCTCGTGATCTCATCCTTCACAAGGAAATAAAAGGGGTGAAATTCAACATAAATATGATTTTGTAATGATGAACAGAGATCAAATTTTTTGTATATACTTGGAACACAAAGTGTATTATCTAAATGGAAGATGATGGTGGGTACGTAAAGTACCACATAACCAGTATGTTAGACGAGCAAACTTGATCCATCACCAATCACAACTTCATCAGTACAATCATATTCAAAGTGAATGGAAAAATTTGCCAGATCACCCGTGATATTGTGAGAAGTATCAAAGCCAATTAGCCACTTATTGTCCGTGGTTCGAGAAGGGAAACAATACATTTCTCAGACATTACCATAACACCATTTCAAAACAACGACATATGATTTGCAATTTCAAAAATCAGGTTCTAATTTGATATATTATATATATTTTTAATATATATAGAATATATATATATATATAAACTATGAATTATTAACTACATCCTGAAATTAAGGAATCAGTTACAATTTGAAAATCGAATTCTTCTCAAACATACCATCTTCAATTTCGTAACAGCACAAGAAATCCTGAACGACGTCATTGTTCTATTTCATTGGAATTATACGATCGACGAGGTCAGAAAAATCCAAAAAATCATCGGATCGAAGTCAGACGACATTAGCGGTCACAACAACTGTACGTATTTCTTTTCTACTTTTCGTATTTAATTGCTTAATTGACGATCACGATTGTCTGTGGGGAAAATAATCCTCACAATTGTAAATGGGTCACAATGGCGGAGTACATAAACATTAAGCCTAGCACTTTTGTCTGCTTGTTTGTGATCATAACTGTACAGAAAATCGTTATTACTAAATATTATCAATGTGACCATGATCGGATTCTGTGATGAAAATGTGTCTATGTGACCATTATTTCTTCAACTCACTAATCTTCTTTTGTGACCACTATTTTGGTTACAAATGTCGTTTTGTGACCATCCTTCCGGTTAGCAATTATCGTGATGAAACATATGTAGTACTAAATTGATTTTTGCTGACAGTCACATATTGCGGGATTTTTTAGCCAGGCAATTTATGACATACATCACAGAACATCTATTTGACTGAGTTTATATGTGTGACCATGATTGGAATCTGGAAAAAAACTGATGTTCGACCTTGGACTCGTTTGTAACCGAAATTTATTGTTGTGACCGAAATGTGTCATTTGTAACCAATGTTGTTATGTGAAATGAGATTCTCCATGGCACATGTGACCTGCATGTTAGTGACTTGTGACCTTATTATTAAATGTTTCTGACAATGTCTTGTTCATTCCATAACAATGGTTATGTGCATGTTTGCTTGGTGTACGGAGAAGAATCAACTTTGGTGTTGCTCGATCGTAATTGCTCTTATCTGCAGCTTGTGGATATGGTAATGATAGAATTCAGATTCGATCCAACTTGATTCCCTTGAGCGAGAACATACCAACCTGAAGTCGACATTGTGACTTATCCTGATTTATTGCATCTGCGGTCCAAGATTGAAACTAGAAAGCATGTTATTTACTTTTAAATCGTAATTCTTATCATTGGTGACATTTCATAGAAAACTTGTGCCATTTTTTTTTAAAAGATTTTTCCATTTAATTTGTGACACCTTTAAACACTTGTGACCAAAAATTTGTTCTCTGTACATGTGATAGATGATGATTTGATGAAGTTGTGGCATATAATCTGTGACATTAGGTAATAAAACAGTTGTTTGTCGCTTATCTCCATGGTATTTGTTATCTACGAATTTAGTCATCATGGCCTTGAATAAATATATGGCATTGTTTGCCAGAGTGTGACATGTTTAAAAATCATATAACATTTCATTGTGACAAATTCGTAAAATGTGACCAATGTGTTTGCATACAGTAATCTATAATCAAAAGTTTTGAAAAAAGACTTTGTAATCTATGCATCTCGTTGTTTCATGGTATATGTGACCTGTAGTTTCAGACATCATTTCTTTAAAAAAAAATATGTTCATATTTGTGACCAAATACGAATTTTATAAATTTGTTCAATACCTGTACAAATATTTGTGACCAAAAATTCAAATCTATGACTAACAAATGTTGTTGTTGTAACCTATGAAATTCGGTCTGTAGCATCAAAATCAAATCTCACAAATGTAAAACGCATGTATGTTACATTGACATCAACTAATTCCAAAATATTCATGTGCTACTAATGACATTCAACAGTTTTAAGCACCTACTTCCACCAAAAATGACACCCTACTATCAATCTATTGCAATGCTAACTCATTTTAGCTTCATTGTCTTTGTAGCCTTCTTGATCTCCTTATGTTTAAAGAGAAGTGTAGCAATGTCCAACCTAGCTTGGCCGGCATCAAACGTCATCCGCATGGACTTCATGGCATTGTGAAGCATTTATTCTGCATACTTTAATTACAAAGACTCCACAATCGTGGGTGTACACAATTCACTTCGCAATCAGAAATCGAGGTCACAGACGGGCAAGAACTATGACCTAGATGAAACTGTTTTATTCAAACTTCTAACTTCGATCACAGTTTATTAAAATCTAGGTCACAATCAAAAATAGATGATCACAATACCAAAAAAAATTACATTCTTCAATTTCGATTTTCGAAAGTACACAAGAGTTCTAGGGATTTCCTCTCGACCCCTATTTTCCACGTTCCGTCGCGATTTACCATAGGTTTTCAGTTTTTCTTCACAGCATTCCTTTGACACGTTCGACTTTCTTCGCATCGTTGTGCGGTTTCTGAAGTTCACTGCGTCGGATTGTGGCTTCCGGTCACAGCTTCTCGTTAACGCCATACCTTCTATTCACTGTTCGCAAAATCTCAAACACAAGTCTCAATCACCGGCCTTCCCTTTTTTCCACCGCCTTCATCGTAGCACCGCCTTTACTTCTTCCATGAATAATGTAGGTAAGAATCGATTTGAGGTTTTCGTTTGATGTCAAAATGAAGAGAAATGGTATGTTTTGGGTAAGATTCAATTTGGAATTTTTAGGAATGGGGCGAGAGTTATGATGTTTAGCGGTTCTAGGCGGTTATTGAAGATATAGTTTACTTATTTAAAACTCTCTCTCTCCAATCTTCACGTAATAATCTTCACGTAAAAAATGGGTTGATTATTATAAATAAAAACTAATTTTTTTTTATTCCTTAAAACCTGATTTGTGAAATATCAAACTCGAATATGGATTTATGAAAATTGAATCTTAAATACATGTGTGGCTGTAATTTCTTCTTCGAGAAGTTGAGGTACAATTCTCGGTGACATCATAAGTGTTCAGCCTCGAGCAATTTTTGGCAGTGTGGCCCAGTTGATCACAAAATTGACACTTGGTGGATAGCAACGCTAACCCATATTGGAACGGCCTATGGAAGTAGAAATCCTTCTATAAGATCCTCTTCATTGAAGATGCCCAGCCAATGTGTTTGAACTAAGGTGGCGGTGCGTCTAGTGTGCGGTTACCAATTGTTGGGTGGCAGTTTCAAGGCAGCACAGGTAGCTTTCGTAGTCGACGAGGAGATCATGGAGCACTTCAAACGCGATGGAATGTTCCCGAGCTCGAATTGGGCAGCAAGTTCGTGGAAGTCGGGACCTAGACCATTGAAGATGATAGGTCCCAATCAGATGCAGTGTATATGGTGAGAAAGTAATTCTCTTCGGGTGAGAATCGTACCACAGTTAGGACTCTTTCTTTTGATAAACTATTTCTCCTCCTTTTATTGAAACAGAAACTGTGGTTTATATAGGCAAAACCACGTTCAATATACATGCAAAAATAAAGGGAAACTTCCTAAGAAATGGATAACAAAAGCATGATGCAAAACAGAATGCTAGAAGTGTGCAAAACAGGAAATGAAAACTAGGAAACATAATGCTGAATTTTCTCAACAGCCCATGGACTTGGTCTTATCCTCCATCTAAAGCCCACGTTCTCTCTCTCATCTTTCACCTATCAATACCTCCCCCTCAAGTGGACACTTGTACCCAAGGTCCACACCTAGATGTTGTTTCTGGAGGTCTTCTTGGATGTTGATCACTTGCACTTGCTTTGTCTTCAGGTGGGTTGCCCTCTACGATCTCTTCACGGGTAATTTTGCTCGTGTTTGTACACCCCTCAAGCAACAAAAATTGTGATTTTTGGCACTTGTGACCAGCAGTAAAAATATCATTGCAATTGAAACAAAGACCATGTGCTCTTCGTTTTTTCATTTCATCCCACGTGAGCCTTTTAACCAAGGATGCTTCTGTGTATCGCGCTGGAGTTTGGATGATTGGCTGCAGCCCCATTGGTTGGAAGTAAACTTGTGGAACTCTCTTGGCGGAGCAATTGCTCATCTTTCATACGCGCAAGACTAATAGCATCCTTAAGTGTTCGAGGCTTAAACATGCGGATCTCTTCCGCAATCTCGCGCTTAAGTCCTCCCATGAAGGTTCCCACCAAAGCCTTTTGAGTCCATCCTTGTACACAGTTGCCCAATCTTTCAAATTCTCACTGGTATTCACGCAGGGAACTCGTTTGCTGTATGTGTGACAAAGCTTCATCAAAGTCCTCTCCATCGTTAGGTCCAAATCGGGCCCATAACTCCTCCTGGAAGACTGCCCATGTCACTTCCTTTCCTTCCTCTCTATATGTCCGGCTTAACCACCTCCACCATTGATTGGCCTCGCCTTCTAGATG
This sequence comes from Fraxinus ornus, assembly GCA_903798235.1. Lineage (NCBI taxonomy): Eukaryota > Viridiplantae > Streptophyta > Magnoliopsida > Lamiales > Oleaceae > Fraxinus > Fraxinus ornus. The sequence continues at coordinate 14,709 of CAIGRF010204180.1, read as the reverse complement.
AATGAAGCCAATGAGACCTTCTGTTCTTCTGCCATGGCTTGAAAATAGAAGTATTGGTCCACTCGGGCAAACCATTATGTTGGGTCCTCACCTGAGTATTTGGGAAACTCAAGCTTGGCTGTTTTAGATGATACAACCAGCCGCGTCTTCCTTCTTGTTGTTGCGAGAATTGCAATCCTTATCAACGTTGTGGCTAGTGCATTCCTTGTTGGGGAACAAGGCCTCTGTCATTCAGTGGAGCATTGCTTCGAGTTGGTTGATCTTGTCAACCATACCAAGTTCTATCCAGTTCATGCCTTCCTGAAGGCTTCCAAGCCCAGCCTCCAAGCTTTCGATGCGTTCTTTGTTAGTCGCCATCTAACCTGCTCTGATACCAATGATAGGGGTCCCAGTCAGATGCAGTTTATATGATGAGAAAATAATTCTCTTCGGGTGAGAATTGTACCATAGTTAGGACTCTTTCTTTTGACAAAAAATATTTCTCCTCATTTTATTGAAACAGAAACTGTGGTTTATATAGGCAAAACCACGTTCAACTTACATGGAAAAATAAAGGGAAACTTCCTAAGAAATGGATAACAAAAGCATGATGCAAAACAGAATGCTAGACGTGTGCAAAACAGGAAATGAAAACTAGGAAACATAATGCTGAATTTTCTCAACAGCACATGGACTTGGTCTTATCCTCCATCTAAAGCCCACGTTCTCTCTTTCTCTCATCTTTCACCTATCAGAAGATGTAGAGGGTGAGATCATCATCAGATATAGGGTGGTCTGTTAAGAATTGATACCAGCCCAGCCCAATATCAGCCCATGCCTTAGACACATCAGCAATCCAATTCACCAACTCTCAGCCTTGCTGTGCAAACCGTTTTGCCTTGCTGTTGTTGGACCACCACTTTGTTGTTTGAAAGATTCCAAACATGATCCTTGATTTTAGGAACCACCTAACAGCTGTATTTTATTCTAGATCCTTCTTGTATCAATAGCCATGTATTATATATACAATAATCTCTATCAATGAAAGTGTGGTTGAGCAATTTATCATCTCCAGCTAGTAATCTTTTCTTTTACTTGGTATCAGAGCCAATGGCAAACGCCAATCCAGCCACAACTTCTGCTTCCATCTCCAGCAGCACTGCTGCATCGTTGGCTGGAAGTAATCAGCTCTCGCCATTTGGTGTCAATCTCACTCAAACCGTTTCTGTAAAGCTGGATAAGAACAACTACCTACTATGGAAGAATATGATTCTACCAATCATCAGAGGGCACAACCTGGAAGGTTACATTCTCGGGACAAAGAAGTGTCCTCAAGAGTTCACAGGTACTCAGGTTACTGGTGAAACAGGCACCAGCATTGAAATGGTAAAAAATCCTGAATTCTGCCAATGGATGTCAACAGACCAGCTGTTGATGGGATGGCTTTATTCCTCAATAACTTCAGACATAGCAATGAGAGTGATGAGTGCAGCAAATTCAAGTGAACTGTGGACTGCCATTGAAGAAAGCTATGGAGTTCAAAATAGATCAAGAATAATATTCCTCATTGGTGAACTTCAAAAATGCAGGAAAGGAAATATGAGCATAGATCAATACCTCAACAAGGTGAAACAACTATCTGATAATTTAGAGATTGCTGGAAAAACTATTACTCTCACAGATCTGATCACTCAAGTATTGGCTGGACTGGATGAAGAATATACGCCAATCGTTGTTCAACTAAATACCAGAGATCACATGTCTTGGGGAGAGCTCCAATCCACGTTGATGACCTATGAAAGTAGGCTGGAACACCTCAATGCAATCAGAAACGAGATGACAGGACTGAATCTTGATCAAACTTCAGCTAACATTTCTCAGAGATCTGGCCTTGGTCACAACTACTTCAGGCCCAACAGGCCAAGTACAGGAGGAAGATTCACTAACTTTATCCACCACAGAAGTGGAAGAAGAAGTAGAGGCAGAGGAGCAAACTCCTTTGGAGGAGACAGACCTGTTTGCCAAGTCTGTGGAAAAATAGGACACAAGGCAAACATCTGTCATTTCAGGTATGATGAAAGGTACTCTGGAACTTCACCAAATCAAAGGATCAATTCACCATCTGCAGCTTTCATAGCCTCTCCCAACACAGTTGGTGACCCAGCCTGGTTCGCAGATACGGGCGCCAGCAACCACATCACATCAGAAAAAGGAAATATTGCCTCTGCAAGTGAATACACTGGTAAGGAGAAGGTTGTAGTGGGAAATGGAAGTAAGTTGAGCATTTCACATTTTGGAACAACACATATCCCTGCCTTGAATGATAAAACATTGGTGCTAAATAAATTGCTACACGTGCCTGAGATTAAAAAGAATCTAATCAGTGTATCACAACTTACCTCAGATAATAATGCCTTCATGGAATTTCACCCCTCTTGTTGTTTTGTTAAGGACTTGTCAACGAAGGAGGTGATGCTGCAAGGGAGGCTTAAGGATGGGCTGTATCGACTGGAGTTCCCTCATCAAAGCATCAAGCAATTGCATCATCAATCAAGCTTCCCAAATAAACACTACTGCAACATCTCATCTGCACCTATCAGTCAAAAATCCTTTCCTAATTTTCTTGTCCATTCGAGTCTAGAGTCTCCTAATGTTGATGTATGGCACAAAAGACTTGGTCATCCATCTAGTCCAGTGATGAGTCAAGTCTTTAAAATCTGTAACCTGAAAGTTGAAGAAAATACCATCAAATCGTTTTGCAATGCATGTCAACTTGGCAAATCTCATTTACTGCCTTTCCCTCTATCTTTGTCACATGCTAAAACACCCCTAGAATTGGTATTCACTGACATATGGGGACCTGCTCCAGTACTATCAACTTCTGGATTCAAATATTACATAACCTTTTTAGACGATTACAGCAGGTTCACCTGGATCTACCCTCTAAAATCAAAATCTGAAGCACTGAAGGTCTTTTGCCAGTTCAAAAAACTTGTTGAGAACAAACTAAACCACAAAATAAAGGCCTTACAGGCTGATTGGGGGGGAGAATTCAGAGTCTTCACAAACCTTCTAGCACAAGAGGGAATAGAGTTTAGGCATCCATGCCCTTATACATCAGCACAAAATGGTCGAATAGAGAGGAAACATAGGCACATCACTGAGACAGGTCTAACCTTGTTGGCTCAGGCTCAGCTACCTTTGAAATATTGGTGGGAATCCTTCCACACTGCAACATACCTCATAAATAGACTACCTACTCCCACTCTCAATCAGCAATCTCCCTTTCAAAGTCTTTACAAAGGAGAACCAAACTACAATGCATTAAAAACTTTTGGATGTTCCTGCTATCCATGTCTGAGGCCATACCAAAAACGCAAGTTTGGTTTTCATTCAACAAAATGTGTCTTCCTAGGATATAGTGATGCTCACAAAGGCTACAAATGTCTAAACTCTTCAGGTAGATTGTACATTTCTAGACACGTTGTCTTCAATGAGCTTGAGTTTCCTTTTGAGTCCCTATTCAAAAATCAATCTCAGTCTGAGAAACCTGAAATAATTGTCCCTTATTCCTACTTGCTATCTGATCAAAACACCAGCACTGCAAGTCCAATTGATACAGCTCAACCTAGAGCAGCTCCCGGCCAGCATCACCTGTCTTCTGACTCAGGTAACAATCAACAAGTTGATGATCTTCCTAATGACAGTCATAATGAGTCTGATAAAATTGAAGTTGAAGGGAGTAGTGAACCTGAATATGCTGAAACAGAAATTGAAGTGCTGCAGGATCCTGAGATGGATCAAAATACTCAGCAAGCAGAAGAAAATCAGTCTCAGAGAAATCAGACTCAAGAGGAACCAAAAATTCAAAATCAGCATCCCATGGTAACTAGAGGAAAAGCAGGAATATTCAAGCCAAAGGCATACCTGGTAAAGCCAACTGAAAATCACCTGAACCTATCAGAACCCAAGAATGTAAGAGAAGCAATGATGAATACCAACTGGAAACGAGCCATGGAAGAGGAATTAAATGCATTAGCCAGGACAAAAACCTGGAAACTTGTTCCTGCATTGCCCACTTACAACATAGTAGGAAATAAATGGGTTTTCAGAATAAAACGAAATGCTGATGGATCGGTTCAAAGATACAAGGCCAGGCTGGTAGCGAAAGGTTTCCATCAAGCACCTGGAATTGACTACTATGAAACCTTCAGCCCAGTAATCAAACCATCCACTCTGAGAATCATCCTTACCCTGGCAGTAGCTAAGGACTGGACTATTAGACAGGTCGACATTAACAACGCTTTCCTCAATGGCGAACTTGAAGAAACTGTCTATATGAATCAACCTGAAGGCTTTGTGGATGAATCAAAGCCAAACCATGTATGTAAACTCGAAAAAGCCCTCTATGGACTGAAACAGGCCCCTAGGGCATGGTATGACAAACTGAAAGTTACCTTCTTGGGCTGTAAGTTCAAACAATCTGTAGCAGATACCTCCTTGTTCTACTTCAAGACAGAAAAGCAGGTAATCTTTGCCCTCATTTACGTAGATGACATTGTCATAACTGGTGATGACAAAAACCTGATACAAAGCTTTATAAGTTCACTCAACAAAGAATTTGCTCTGAAAGATATGGGAAAATTGCATCATTTTCTTGGGGTTGAAGTTGTATGGCATGACTCCGGCATTCATCTTACTCAATCTAGATACATCACTGATTTACTCAAAAGATTTGAGCTCGAAAACGTAAAGCCCTGTCCTACACCTATCCCTGCTGGAAGAACCATTTCCAAGACTGATGGTGAAGCACTGGCAGAACCATCGATTTACAGGAGTGCAGTTGGGGCTTTACAATACCTCTCACATACAAGACCAGACATTACTTTCACCGTCAACAAGCTAAGCCAATTCCTGCAAATCCCAACTTCCACTCACTGGCAGGCTCTGAAGAGAGTACTAAGGTATCTCAAAGGCACTATAAATCATGGCTTGTGGATCCAACGAAGTGACCAATTAAATCTAAGAGGCTACTCAGATGCTGACTGGGCTTCTTGCCCTGATGATAGAAGGTCCACAACGGGATATTGCATCTACCTAGGCGACAATCTGATATCCTGGTCCTCCAAAAAGCAGCATGTAGTTGCTCGCTCAAGTACTGAGTCTGAATATAGAGCACTTGCCTCCACAGCTTCTGAAGTATCATGGATTCAATCACTATTCCAAGAACTTGAACTTCCATTGGTAGGAATTCCAACCTTGTGGTGTGACAACATGAGTGTAGGGGCTCTTGCCGCCAATCCAGTCTATCACGCCAGAACAAAGCACATTGAATTAGACATCCACTTCATCAGAGATAAGGTGTTGGCAAGAAAACTTGAAGTAAAATATATACCCACTTCAGATCAAATTGCAGATTTGCTGACAAAGGGGCTAAGCCATTCCAGGTTTCTCTTCTTAAAGGACAAGCTTGGCGTCACTTGTGCACCGTCCAACTTGAAGGGGGGTGTTAAGAATTGATACCAGCCCAGCCCAATATCAGCCCATGCCTTAGACACATCAGCAATCCAATTCACCAACTCTCAGCCTTGCTGTGCAAACCGTTTTGCCTTGCTGTTGTTGGACCACCACTTTGTTGTTTGAAAGATTCCAACATGATCCTTGATTTTAGGAACCACCTAACAGCTGTATTTTATTCTAGATCCTTCTTGTATCAATAGCCATGTATTATATATACAATAATCTCTATCAATGAAAGTGTGGTTGAGCAATTTATCATCTCCAGCTAGTAATCTTTTCTTTTACTTGGATGGAACAAAAATTTGGTGTAAATGAAAATTGAGGGCAAAATGGGAAATAATGAATTACACCAAATATGGTGTAATGTGTTAACACTATTCATTATACCAAAATTTACCATTGGAGTGGTTATTACATTTTACTCCAAATTTGGTGGACTATTGGAGATGTTCTAAATGCAGCTTTGTAAATGGAGCTCCATGCATGGTTACAAATCCGTTAGAGAATTTTCAAATAATGTCAGTTTTGAACATTATTAGATGCATAAAAGAGCTAGCACAAGTCAAGGGATCATAGGCGGTTAGTACAAAGTAATGGAGGTCATAGTAGGGTCAAGAGGCCTATTTGGGCTTGCGGGGCGGCCGCCCAAAGATTTTGGGCTACCAAGCGGTGTTACACAAGTAAAACTTGCATGCATTGGGCGGCCGCCCCAGTACAAGCTCAGAACAGATGTGCACGTGTTCATGTTTAAACTCATTATTATGGCCTCTTTTCACCCTTAATTTGGTTTTTTAACTAACTTTATGAATAGCAGTGACTCAAATAAAAGGGTGCAACTCTTGGGAAGTGATGATTAACTATCCATATAAACGATTGTTTGTTTCTAGTTTGAAGTACATGAAATTAAAAAAAAAAAAGTGATAAAATTCGCATTCATCTTCTTCCTTGAAAACTTATTTTCATGTTTTGTAATCCAGAAATATGGAACACAGGACTCTATATTTGGCTTCATCTTTCCTTAGATTTGGGTTTGTCTTTGTTAGTGCATGACGCAAATACCATATTCAGGTTCCATTGTATCCTCAAGCCATCTTTACTCACCCGTTCAGTGCGGTCCGCTCCAGCATCGGCCATTTTGATCCATTGATTATGTGTTCCACTCTATATGAGCCACTTATACAACATGGTTTCTCCAACTTGTTTCTTCAGCTTAGATCTCAAAGGTATTTTCTCCAACTTCGTCTACATCTTGCCCAGCCATTGTGGATATAGCACTAACAATGTCAAGTTTGAGTTAGAGAGGAGGATTTCTTATATATATATATTGGTTTTGCTTTGCATTTGGGCTGTTTTCTTGGGTTAAGTTGTTTGTTGACACATAGGGTCCAAGCATATGCTCAAAGCGAACATGCAAGTCCCCAATCTTGAGAGCCACTAGAAAGAAAACCGAATAAATGGTAAGTTCTCTTCTTCCCTCCGAATGAATCAATGCTGTTTTGATAATATTTGAAGGCATAATGGTGTCCTGATTCATTAAGAATGTTAGTTTGGAAGGTGAAAGACAATAAATATTGAGCCAGCATGCCAGTCAAGCTACTTAACAAGGCAGAATTTGTGGCTTAAATGAATTCAGTTATATAATGATGCAGCATCCAGGACACGACATGTATTGCAAGTTTAGGCTATGTCCAGATTATGCTTCTAGTCACCAACAATTATCTGGAATTTTCATAATTTTATGGTGGGGTAGATTGGAAACTCAACTATTGATAATTGGTAACTTCTTGCGAGTTTTACTAGATATTGAAGGCATGTATATCTACTAGCTAAGCTACCTTGTTGAAAGCCTCGAGCATATAGAAATTACTCTGCTATTTCAGCCACAAATTCTGTCTTGTTTGGTAGCTCCACCGGCATACAGGCCCAGATAAAATGCCGTCTTTCACTTGCCAAACTAACATGCCTAATGAACAAGGAAACAGTTTTCTGATTTTAAAAGATTTGTATCGATCCATTCATTAGGATAAGAAATAGACTTGTCACTTACCAGGCACTCTTGCTTGTAGCTCTCAGGAACTTCAACGATCATTTTGATCAGCATGGACCCAATTTGTTACCAAACAACTTAACACCAAAAAACAGCCCAAATGCAAATGATAACCCAACAATGCCAACCTGCAATCCTTCTTCTTCCTCAAACTTCACATGGGCTTTGCACCCATGGAGCCCACCTCAGAAAGCTGCATTTAATGAAATGTCCCCTGCATAGACAATATATATAATTAACCCCTAACCATTTCTTCAACACAACATCATTCCAGTGTTTTCCAAGACTAAAAGTATCATTCTCCCAAATTTCCGTTGAAAACTAAGATGATTAGTTCCAAAAAACTCGTCAAGATGGCAAGGAAGTGGCGAAGACTGGCAGCCCTCGGAAGAAAACGGATTACAATATCAAGAGAGAATGAGGAAGCTAGTACTACCTGTAGCCATTCTTCTAATTCTTTGGCTGAGAAAGGTCATTTTGTCGTGTATTCAGCTGATAAGAAGCGATATTCCTTCCCCATAACCTATCTCAACAATTACATATTGAGGGAGCTACTCATAATGTCAGAAGAAGAGTTTGGACTACCAAGTGATGGACCAATCACATTGCCTTGTGATGCCGTATTTATGGATTATGCGATTTTCTTAATCCAGAAGAAGGCAACAACCAAAAATGTTGAGGAAGCTTTGCTTATATCCATGGCTGTTGATAGATATTCGTCATCTTACAATTTCCTTCCACTTGAGACGAAAGAAAGTTTGTTATTATGTAGTTGCTGAGGTTGCCTTCAGTATAGAATTAGTAAAAGTAAATTTTTGTTTCACAAAGTCAAACAGTGTTTATCACCAAATTATATAATCTATACATAACAAAATGAGGGTTTTACACAATGGTTTTTCCGGTGAAATGTTAGTAATCTTTTCTTTTACTTGGTCTATGAGAGCGATTTCGTCTGCAAAGGCCTTTACAGTGTAGAGATAATCTGGTATGGTCCAATTTCCTCTTTGAATCAGGGTAAGCTAATCCTTAAGTTGCAATGCTCTGGTTTGTGACTTGCTGGCATACATGGTGTTTAATTTTAGGCATGCCTGGTGGGATGTTTTGGCAGCGAAGATAAATGGGTGATGGTGGTTGTGGTGGAGGCCTAGATAGCATTGAGAATGAGTTTATCCTGGCGAACCCAGTGAGTCTTTTTGAGGTGGAGCTTTTGCTATAGGGGAGGGTATTTCTGGAGAAGGGATCCGTGTCTTGGAAGAACTTGGCTCTCATACTATGATGAAATTGCAAGATTGAAAGTAATTTTACACATGATACTACTGTAAACTAGTTATTGTGAAGAGATGGATAGGATCAAGGATTGGCTTTCACAATATGATAATAAGCATTTTTTTTAAATTATTTTTGGAAAATTTGTTTTACTTATTTATTTTGACTATCATAATAAAAATGGAGCAATTTTTTTCATTTTTTTTAAATTAACGGGGCGAGTTACATGTAGGATCATAATCCTCATCCTTAACTCGGACCCGATTATGCGAGGAACCACTGCATCGTTCAGGACAGATTCCCATAGGCAACAATTCGATGGGAATTTTTGATGGTCGCATTGTAAAGATAAATGAATGAATATTAATTATGCTATCAACCACTTCACTCACTTTTTCTGACATAGAGTGTTAAGTATTATTTTAATTTAAACTATGAGCGCACCGACATGCGGTTTTTCACATTGCATGACACCATACTAGGATTTGGCTGAGTTCTCGAGGAAAATTCTCATGTTAGACCATGTAATGTAATCCGCATGATTTGCGACCTAGAACAAAAAAAATAACCAATAAAATTATTGATGCACGTAGACTAACCTGACACGGGGATAAACTTCTGACCCGTTGCCAGATATGAAAATTTTCCATGCGACAAACCTTGGTCGACAGGAACCCGGAAGTGTCTATTTTCAGTTCATCCATCTAATGTTTAACCTTGGGTCACTTGTTTAGAGGCTGCCAATATATGGTTAATGGACATGTTTGATACCTCAATACTAGCCATTACAATCTCATATTACATGTGATTCTCAATATTATTTTAATAATATCCAATACTCTTCAATCCAACTAACCAAGCATTGTGTATGAGTACAACAGAGAAATATATCGACCACATATAAAACAAGATTGCATCTTTGTCTGAACAAAATCTTCATTTGTCAACACCCCGATTACCCAAATCAGCAGCAGCTTGAGCAGCTCGACTTAGAGCACCAGACATCCAAAGAGCTCCCTTGGAGAAATAACTACTATTAACCATGGCACTTGCTGCAGAAAAAGCGGTTCTCCCAGCAGCCGACGCAGCTAATTTAGTGGTGTCTGAAATATGATATCTCTGATCCACGGATTTAACTGTTTCAATCCCTGTAAAGATCTTATCAGTGACTCCAATTCTCTCGCTCAACTCAGCAACCGTAGCCACTGCAGCTGCTGACACTTGATGAGATTCATCAAAAGCTTTTGCCTTCCCCAATGCACCTTTTCCTAGTACAAATCCTTTAGATAACATTGTTTTGACTACATCTTGGGCCATGCTCACAGCTTCCCCTGCAGAAGGGACGAGCTGCCGTGGTCCTTGATTGTACTGCTAAAGTGGTAATGAATTAGTGTCATTAAAGAAAGCGAGAAAAGGAATACATGTACAATTTCAAATGTAACTAATCAGATAGATTGTCCAGAACCCAAGTGAACATAAATTGAATAAGATGCGTACACTTGAACCACTTTCATCTTCAATCTTCCATGAAGATCGATTCCAAATGCTATAGTCATCTCCATAATTTCCCCAAGGAGTTATGCAAACAGGTTGATCCACAATCGTAGCTCCCTAATTCAATAACAAATCCATACAACACGAGTATCAACTTCATATAAAGCTCATAGATGACCACAAACAGTGAGGGGCACAATTTTTTAAAAAAATAAAAAATAAAATAAAGAACAGCACTTACGCTGAGCAAGACTGCAGTTTCCAGAGCATGTGGGTTTTTGAATGTCACATATGCTGTAGAGGCATATTCACCAGCTCTGTTTTATTTCAATACCCACAAACATCACTCTAATTAGCAATAATGATTGCTTCAACAACAGGAAAACAACAAAAACATCAATTTAGGAGGACATGGCAACGCCTGCCAAAACATGTAGCAGTAATAATCCCCAAAAAATATGATATGCACAGAAACAGTCGAGTAATACTACAAAATACTAATAATGTGATGTATCACTAATCCTCCCCCATGCAGGTTGAGAATCTTTTCAAATGGTTCCTTGAGAATAAAAATTGCAACCCCAAAGAAAGGAACCGTGAAGCCACTCTGGAACTATCTTACATAATTAACATGTTTCCTTCTATGACTATTTTGTATCCTAGAAAAATTTGGATCTAGAATATCTAATATATAAGAAGGAAAAGAGAAGAAACTTCTAGGAAAAACGTTTTTCTATTCCATACAAACCTACAATTCATCAAAGAAGCAAAAGGTTGCGTAGTCACGTAGAGATTACTCTACGCATCTTTTCCTTCTCTCAGCCCCTACAATAGCGCTTTGTGGCCAGGAAGGAAGGGGAGAAGAAGGGACGTTCTATAATAATAATGAAGATATAAGTAATGCAGTCATAGTACAAGTGATAGTACCTGAAAATATCAATATGTTCAATTGCACCACAAAAAGCAAAGAAGTCATGGACATTCTTTTCAGTTGCATTAGGAGATAGGCTTGTAACTTCTACTGTGTAGCCGCTGGCACTCATTTCTGTTGAAGTAAACAAAACTTCAACTGCACAATCAATTAATCACTTCATAAGCTTAAAGATGGCAGAAAAATCATATTTTCAACACATTCCGTGACTGAGTACAAATAAAGCCAACATATTAAAACCGGAAAAATGAAGGATCCCAAATCTCAAATAATTGATCAATGATCGAATAGATTTATAGGGTAGTTGTGTTTGATGTTTACGAATCAATTTTTTTGTTCATAAATAGTAGGCTTCTGTGTATCTCAAAATACTAAATGCAATCACTTGAGTAAAAGTAGCTGCTTTCTTTAATCAATTATTGCATTCACTGGAGTAGCAAAATAATCTATTCCAAACTTATAGCTGATTTGATCTATCTAGGTGATTAAAACTAGTTAATCTTAATCAAGCATATCCTCCATGAAATGAAATGGAAAACATGATGGTAAAGCTTTCACTAACATTTACTCACACACTAAAATTATTTGTTTCTATAGTACATCCAATTTATAATGCACTTGGACATAATTCATTACATTCCTAATTTTCCTTTGCAAATTTAAAAAAAAAAAAAAAACAAAAACAAAAAATCTACTAAATAATGTATAAATTACATGTTCCAATAAATTTATTTATTTCCAGTTTCCACAATATTTTAAGACAAGAAATTAAAGACAGCATCAAAATAATAGTTACTTCTTGAATTATAATTCGAAAAATCATAAAATGAAGATTACAAGGGTTTCAAAAAATATATTAAAATTCAGCTATAGTTAACTTAATTCACAACGACACGAGTATTTACCAGGATTTCAAATTCAAACTATCAAATAATAAAATCCCAAATCATCGACCAAAAATGATATTTAACCAAAAAAAAAATCTAAAAAAAAAAAAGACGACAAATTAGGAAACCTCGTACAGTGTAACACTTACATAGTAACAGAAAAACATATATATAAAATGAACATAAGTAGTATAATCAAGGATAAGGAAAGTGGAGTTAACTGAAGAATTAATAAATTATTCAGTTAATATAATTTCTAAATTAAATAATTATTACCTTTGCTCCGATCAGGAAAAAGATGGTTTGTGAAGAAATGGTTCGATTTGCAGGCTTTTCAAGAACCAGAGATATTTCAATCAATCAACCGCCTCAGCTTGAAATTTTTTAAACAATGTCCCTGCTATTTTTTAAATGCCAAAATGGCCCCTATGGTTGGTAACAAAATATAACAATGGGTTAATAGTACAGAATATCTCCATCTTTCAAAGTCATTGTTTAAAACATCCATACATTTCATTTTTTAGCATCTTCACCTCTACATTTCACAGTTTATTACGTAAAAGATCCTTTTCAACATTTTTTTCAATAAAATGACGATTTTGCCCTCTTATTCAAATAAAAAAAAAGGAAAAAGAAAAATAATCAACTACAACTATAGTCCTTAAGTTTTTAAAATATTACAAAGAAATCATAAATTCCCCACCACCATCACTACTTTCACGACCTACCAAATTACCACATATAGATCCACATAACACCACATTTCGACCATCACGCCCATCAGACTCCACCACCACCAAACTCGCCTCACTCCCCCACCGTTTTCCCCCACACGAATTTGAAGATTGGAGCACTAGGACCCATCAATTTTGGTTAGAAAGCTCTCTTCGTGTATCGCGCCCATATAGAGTTTTGGACCAGAAATTGAAACGGTTGGGGGATTATTGGTTTAATTAGATTCATACCCATTATCGTTTGAGTTTGTTGATGGTTTGATAGGTGCCAATTTTGGGATTTAGTGTTGTGGGATGCATGAACTGAAGGAAAAGAGTTTAGCAAAATAGACGTCATCACTGTCGAATGTCTAAATTACAGTAGAATGATTGAGACATGTTTGATTGATGTGAGGCCATGTATAGGTTCGTCGAGGTAAGGGGTAACCATCTGTGGTGGTACGCGACCGTGGGTAGCTCCAAAAGTGGGGTTGCCGAAGGGTTGTATACGACAGTTTGGTATTTTAAACTGCAAATGTAAGTATTTTCAACCGATTTTGGGATCAATGCTGTGGGAGAGGATGTTGGGGAGAGTGAAGCGAGGTTAGTGGTGGTGGAGTCCGAGGGCGTGGTGGCCAGAAAGTGGTACTATGTGGATCTATAGGTGGCGGCTTGGTGGGGTTGTGAAAGTGGTGATGGTGGAGAATTTAGGACTTATTTGTAACATTTTGAAATATTTAGGACAATGATTACAATTAGTTGTTTAATTTTTCTGTTTTTTTCTTTTTGTTTCATTTGAATAAGAGGGTAAAATCGTCATTTTATTGGAAAAATGATTGAAAATGACCTTTTGTACAATCAAAGGTGGAAGATAGGGGTGAAAATGCCAAAAAATGAAATGTAGAGACATTTTGCACAATAACATTAAAAGGTAGTGACGTTTTGTACTATTTACTCGTATAACCACTATAAATTAATTAATAACTATAACCCAATAGGTTGAGGAAATAAATTAACAATTTCAAATCAGTAAGAAAATTATTTTCTAAGAATTACCTGGAAGATTTGCTTAAACAAATTGTCTCTGTGTCATTGAATTATTTTATTTAAATTGTTCGATCTATAAAAATGATAAACAATTATTTATTTATGTAAATCTTCAACATATTTAAGTAAAATTTCTATGTATTTATTATGGCTGCAATTTTAATTTTCAGCAATTAACCTTGCTTAAATTGCAAATTCAATGGGGCTTAATTCACTCATTTAAAACTATTTTGTAGTATCTTCTTTTTGGTGCAACAAATAATTATTTTTGTTGCACTTACTTTATAATTTGGCTTTTCGTGATATTATTTAGCCCATGTTTTGTGGGGATCAAAGTCAAATTTTTAGTGAATTTTGATAAAAATTAATGAAATATATGGTTGAAAAATAGTGGATTTTATAAAATATGTGGTTAAAATTAATTGTTAACTTTGATTTGAATTAAAATTTTAATTTTAATACATACCAAACATGGATTTAATTACTAATACATATCTTCTGACATATAGCTTAGAATATAGGCTAAAAAATTCATAATAATTGATTGTAGCCTTTCAGAAAAGAGGTGCCTCTTAAGATAGAGGGTTACAACTTACAATGACGAAGCCTTATCCGTAGAAACGAGAGTCTATAAGCTTACGTGATGGTTAAAAATCGTCTTGAAACAACACTTGAAGCATGATCTTTCATTGTTTCTATCATAACTAATATTGGATTATGCGGCTATAAATCTACCATTTAAAGGCAAATTTCTTGAGATTTTTGAAATTTTCAGTTGTGGGATTTTTGAATAGCACACTAAGAGCCTGTTTGGTAAAACAAAAA
>CAIGRF010204169.1:0-12631 GCA_903798235.1 Fraxinus ornus | reverse complement strand
GAATTAAATCAACTACGATGCAGGTATGAATTACTAAACTAAATGCAATTGATAGTTGAATACAAATTTTATGTAATTTATGAATGAAAGACGCACTAAGATCTCGAATCTCCAAGTAATAATTATTTCTAATCCTAGTTTTAAAATTTGACAACAAGAATCAATATTCCTATCATATCCAACAATCTCTCTCGAGTAATGTTGGACTAACACTTGTATACGACCCGACTATATCTCTATAACGGATGCAAATATACAAGAATGTATGCGATTTTATGAACACTTAGAGATTCATACAAGGCATAACGGTATATTTTTATCCCCTATCGGACCTTATAATAATTTATATATGTCGAATTTATTTCTCTTCTCTCGAACGCATGAAACAAATCAATAAACTCAGATAATTATCGTGCATTATAATCATGGAGGCATTTAATTCATATAAATCATTCTATAATTCAAAAACACATTTTTGCATCGATATATAAATTTAAAGATCAAACCATCAAATATCAAGGTTCATCTTTTACCTAACACTGATTAATCTAGCCTAGTATAGTGGAAAGAAGAAAATATGAAAAAGAATCAAGAAACGATATCACTCAATTAATTACGGATTTGGATCTTCACGCCTTGGGGATGAATTTTGTGTTTTTGCCTCGTTCTATGCTCTTCAATCTTGAAAATTTTGTCATCTAGGTCTCCTCCGAGTTTTTGGACGGTTTTGTAGTTTATATAGATGTCCGAGATTGGTTTCCATAAGAGTTGAACGAAATAAGGAAACCAGAAATTCACGCTCAGAATAACACTATGCGATCGCATAGTTATGTTGAATGCGGTCGCATAGAACAATAATTATTCACTTGAAATTCTCTAATGCCTTCTATGTGGCCGCATGTATTTTAAACTATGGGACCGCATAGTTATCAACTTTTTTCGTTGGACAATTTTTAGTAGTTTGGTCTTATCTTTCTCTCACAATATTCGATTAAGGCAATTCAAAATGCATTGAAAAGCTAACTCAAAGGGATACAAATCTTTCGGAAATATAAGTTTTTAAATTCAAACGTTTTCTATGCCAAAAATGGGTCTCAAATTGAGGCTGAAAATTCAAAACATAACTTTTTCAGCTGGAAGTTGATATATGATAGTATTTCGACTATATTTCATCTACGTGGCTTCTTTCCTCATCCAATTGATGCATAACACTCTCAAATTTTCATCGTGATATCAACACAACTTTTCCATATTTGCACCGAGTCCTCAAATTTTGATTTTGCTTTATTTTAGCCATTTTTCGCTTCTTTTTCCGAATTTTCACCATGTTCATCGGTTTTAGTCTACAAAACAAAAATTACACAGAATTAAACCATATTCACATTTACTTTCCACAATAATCCATGTTTTGTGACAATATAAGTGTGTAAAAAATGCACTTATCAAACCCCTCAAACTCGAACTATTGTTTGTCCTCAAACAAAATTGTGGCTTAACTCTACACAAAACATGGTTCAATAGATTTCCGTATCTCAAGATTAGAATTCGGTAATCACGTAATGATTAACTTCAACAGTGCAAAATCAAATCAACCTACACTAGTTATATGTAAAACTCAATGTGTGTGTGTAAACTCATGCAAACATATTAAACTCATGATTGATTCACTCGCAACCCGTAGTGGTCATGTATTTCATTTCTTCTCTCGAGAGATATACACCCCCAAACTTTTCTTTTCACTCAATTTTTTCGGTGTGTGTTCTAAAGTTGAACTCATTTACATATACTCCTTACCCTATCTTAATTTAGATGGATCGTACTATCACAAGTTTACACTTCAACAAATAGAGACTCTCATATTTTTTATTACTTCAACTTTTAAGATTAAATTAAGCTACTTGCTACGTATTAAATGTGTAGTTCTATCAACCGAATGTCTTGGGGCTTAGTCAATATATTTTGTATTTATTTATTTATTTTTTATTTTTTTTCAAACATTTTCTCATTTGTTTTTCAACCCATGTACCGAGTTTTAAGTCGATAACTCTCAAGTCAGATGACTATAGGGCACCAGATTTTAAACCCTTGCAGGCTTATTCACTTGAGTTATATAGGTTCGAAAAGATATTTAATTATTCTTTTTATTCACACATAGACTAGTTCTATGCCCTTTATCTTTTAGACATTCAGCCTCTAAAATACCCGCCCCCCCTAATTTAAGACTTTCACCTCATCTTCTTCTCATTGGTTTTAAGATATTCCACACAAGAAAATTTCATGCACAGAACCCCTACTTATCTTAATATTCTCTTGCAACAGCACAATTATGGACCATGGTTTAGTACAAAAGAGGTTATTCGGGTTTATTTACTATGTTCAACTATTTTCTAAATAATGAACAAAATCATCAACTCAATGTGTATTATGTCAAGTTCCACATAAACAAGTATTGGCTAATCTAACCTGCAATATTTCCATCATTCATAGTTCATACTAATTCCAATATTTGACATTGTAGCTGGCAAACCTATCAAACTCACACAAGCACATCAAACATTAAACAAAACATTGAAATTCTTGTTAGTCGCACAGTCACACACAAAAAAAAATTGATGAACAATCCATAATTATCCGAAAATTTTTGCCAACCACCCCAAACTAGATATAACATTGCCCTCAATAAAAATTGTGCAATACAAAGTAAAATGACAAAATAGACTTAGCACATAAGTGGTTAACGAATACTCCCCTGATCAATATGGAGATGGTGGTGATGCAGATGATGGCAGAAAACTGAAGCTGAAGTGTTATCTGCTGGAAGTGGACATAACTTTCGCTCAAAATGCATCTTTGTAATCTAACTAGCTGATGGATGGCCTGTAATTATCAAAACTAAAGAAATTAAACATAGTTCAAAATTTAATATAGATAGAATAAATAAATAGGTAAAAAAAAAAAACTGTGGGTTGCCTCCCAACAAGCGCTTGTTTATAGTCTATAACTCAACTATATGACGGCTGATTACGTGCACCTAAAGAATACTTTTGATGCCTTGTCCATTTTTTTTTCTTTTGGCTTTGATCCACTTCATTTAATATCCATACATTTTCCTTACCATTTCCAACATAATAGGATTTATCTATTCCATATGACTCAACTTCAACTATGTAGAATTGTATTTCCTCGCCAGCTTAATCACAAAATCAATTTTTGGACAATCAATAAAGTCAAAAAAAATGTGGGTTGATTTCCTCCTTATTGATTGTCTGATCCTCGTTTAGCTGCATTATGATTAAATTCTCACTCGATTCTAGCTCTTCTTCAATTGTTGAACTCTTATCGAGTGGAATGATTGGTCTGTAATCTAAATTCAAGGGCAATGAGAAGTTGATCACGACGACCCCTTCAAGTGGATTGTACCCCCAATATTGAAATTCTCTCAAGTACATGTAATCTCTCAAAATCATCTCGCTTTCATCCAACTTGACCAGTTTTTTGAAATACTTTGCAATTATCTTTTCTTCTAATAGAGGGGGATCATCTCCTACAAGTTTGATATCCTCATTCCAATTGTAAGGTATAAAATCTTCAATGAGCATGTACTCTTCATCATATTTATCAACTGCTTGCTTCCAACACCTTAAATATTCTCTAAATCTCACAATTTTCGACGTGTGTAAACCAAAGTACGAGACAAACATTGCCTAGTACAATGCATTGGGTAGCAATTATCACAACTCGGATATCCTTCAATCATATCTTCATAATTGATGTAGATATTGTCCATTACAAAAGTTTCATTACCTTACCAAGTTAGAATCATGCAATTATCTAAGAAATTATAGGGAGAGAGTGCAAATATGAGATAGATTAATAGTACAGTGTTAACTAAAAATAAAAGTAATAAAAATAAAATAATAAAATAATAAAAGAAAAGAATCTAAAAAAGTATAGGGAGAGAGTGGAAGCACAAGATATATAAATAGTACGAAGTTAGCAAAAAAATAATAAAATAAACAAAAAGTTCGAATTAGTGTCAAAGTAAATAAAATCAAACTAAAGTTAAATCCCGACAATGGCACCAAAACCTTGTCACGCAAAAATATATTTTAAGTATGAACTCCCCACAAGTGTATGGATCATGACAAGTAATAAAGTGAACTTTTTGAGTCTGAGTATCGTTCCCACATAGATTTATATAATTTGATTTCTATTTACTACGACCTTAACCGAAACGATAATATTAGCTATAATTAAATCAACTACGATGGAAGTGTGAATTACTAAATTATGATGAATCAATATTCTTATCCTATCCAACAATCTCTCTCGGGTAATGTTGGACCTACCCTACCATACGACCCAACTATATCTCTATGACGGATGCGAATATACAAGAATGTATGCGAATTAATGAATACCTATAGATTCACATAAGGTATAACAATATATTTTTATTTCCTGTCGGACCTTATGATGATTTATATATGTCGAATTTATTTCTCTTCTCAGATGCATGAAAGAAATCACCAAACTCACATAATTATCGTACACTATAATAATGGAGGCAATTCATTTATATAAATCATTTTATAATTCAAAAACGTATGTTTGCGTCAAATATATAAAACTAAAGATCAAACCATCAAATAACAAGGTTCATCGTTCACCAAGCACTGATTAATCTAGCCTAGTATAGGGAAAGAAGAAAATATGAAAAACAATCAAGAAATGATTTTGTAGTTTATATAGATGTCCAAAGATTGATTTCCATAAGAGTTGGAACAAAATAAGGAAACCAGAAATTCACGCTCAGAATAACACTATGCGACCGCATATTTATGTTGGATGCGGTCGCATAGAACAATAATGCCTTCTATGCGGTCGCATGGATTTTAAACTATGCGATCTCATAGTTATAAACTTTTTTCGTCTAATAGTTTTCAATAGTTTAGTCGTATTTTTCTCTCCCGATATTCGAATAAGGCAATTCAAAATACATTGGAAAACTAACTCAAAGGGATACAAATCTTCAAAAAATATTAGTTTTCAAATTCGAATGTTTTCTATGTCGAACATGGGTCTTAAACTGAGACTGAAAATTCCAAACATAACTTTTATGACTGGAAGTTGATATGTGATAGTACTTCAACTATATTTTATCCATTTGATACACATTACTTTTGGAAAATACATTTTAGAATAGTAGATTTGATAGTGTGTTTGATAGATATTATTGAGGAAATAATGTATTTTAAATAGTGATACGATAAGAAATATGTGATTAAAAAGTAAAGAAAATTTACTGATGCTATGAGAAATATTATTTATTGAAAAATGTGTGGAGAGAATGTATTTTGAGGACTCTCTCAATCCCTGTTTGACATGCATATGTAAAAAAAACCAATAAAAAAAATTTGATACACATTATGAGCTTGTTTGGTATTCAAATAAGTGCTTGGTATTCATCAACCGCTTAACGAGAGAGAGAGCCTTCGACAGGTGGTACCTAAGAAATTGCAGTCAATTATAGTTCTGTACGTCGCTACAGAACTAGGGGTTAAGGGCAGGACAATTATTAGAATCACTATTAAACCTACTTTATTTTCAATTGTTTCTTTGACCGTAAGACGATAATTTTAAGGCCCCCTCTCTCTCTCTGTCTGTAATTTATTATTCAAGTTATTTTCTTTCTAGTTTAAAAATAGTGCCCTATTAATTTTTTTTTCATCAATCAAGAAGTGGATATTACTGTCGATCAAATAATGTAGGCTTAGCAAGTTGAGCTCTCCAGACAAGAATGGAGTATGGCATCAATGCCTACTGTCTCCCTACTGATTCAAATATCTATAGGTTTTGAAATTGAGCATGTACTTCATTGACTGATTTCAAGGTTTGTGAGACGAAGTTGGAATGTTCTCTGTCATGGTATATTGGTCAATGTGAAATTATATATTTAGATTGTGTTTGGTGCACATTAAAATGAAAGAATGCATTTTTTTGAAGTGATGTGATAAGAAATATGTGGTTGAAAAAGGAGGAAAAGTTATTGATGTGATGAAAAATATTATTTTATTGAAGAATGTGTGGTTGAAAATGAGTAGAAGAATGAGAATGAAAAAAATAATGTGGGACAAACAGGGGCTTAAATAAAAATGAAAGTAAAAAATTGTAGGGAAAAATGCATAGAAGCCTTTTTAAAAATTATGAAGTTGAAAAGGAATATATACATATCATGATTGATTTTCCAAGTATCGATACTTAACTAGCTAACCATTCAGGTGACATGTCAAATTACAATATGTTAGGATTGATACCACTTGTTGTGACATTAAAAACTGGATTGATATGTTGAAATTATATGACAAATAACAATGAATTATATGATCAAGCAAAAAAATAAAAGAAGACAAGAATATGACAGAGGAATTAAGAAATTTTATTGCATCAAGAATAATGGAGAAAAGAGAAAAATATTACAATGATCCTAAAAGCTAGTAATCATAAATCTCACACTATAAAATTGTATAGAAGAGCCTAATATTTATAGGAAACATGTACGGGACGTCCAGACCTCTTAGTAGAGTCGTTGATGAAGTAGAATGTCAAAAATTGAGTCCAAAACGAAGTAGTAGAAGAAAAATGCGAAATAAACACATTCGGGCTGGGAAACTTGCTGAGGGCCCAGCCCGGCCCGGGCCCCGACACCTAGGCGCACGAGCTCGGCCCCTAGGTGCCCGAGGTTCTGCTCCATAATTTCTTGTGGCACCTAGCGCCCTTCCCTCGGGTCAATGCTCCAAAAAGTGTCTTTTGCCATCCAAAAGTCCTCCTTCAAGTCAAACTCCTAATTATCATTGAATTTTGATCTTCATAACTTGACATAGGACTTCAGTAGCATTCTAAACTTGAATTTCTCATGACGTGCACTTCAATTAGAATTTTTCAATTACTTCAAACATTTCAACAAAAGAATTCGGGTCACACCCAAATTCCAACACAATAGATAGTGGGAGATAATGATTTTTTACAAAATTGATGACACCACCATTGTAGTATGCCACATCATTGGTGCTTAGCATAAATTAATGCTAAGCATCTAGGAGATCTAGTACTCACACTTAAAATGGCATTTTTGTTAAGCCCTTGTTTAAGAACAATTAAAATAATTTTTTTCTTAAACTCATTTTCAATCACACATTCTCACATTAAATATTATGTGCGTAGAGTCACGACTTTTTAATTATATATTCTCAAAAAATCACTATTTCAAAGCTCTTTTTCCTCGAAAAAATCATTTTAATGATTGTCAACACACGGGCTGATTCAAATCATCATAACTTCATGGAAAATAAAGAAAGAGTCAATAAGATGAACCCATTAGCAGCTAAAGAAGCGAGCTTGTGGACCAAATTTGCACATTCGACAATTTACATCAGTTGATAAGGCCTCATCATCGAATAAGATCGAGGCATTCCTTGTAAAGCTAAAATCTGAGTTCAATCTATGGATTATCCTCAACGTTGCATTAAATTGCTAAAATCTTTAGTATTTGACTCTTGGCTTAGAGGAGGCCTTCTTGTAATGCAAGCGCTTCCGCATCCTCTGGTGAGGATGTTCCCGCACCTGCATTAAAACCATTCCCTCATGAACCCAAATAACTGAGCCCACGCCAATATACGACACCCCTTGGCGCACTACATCATCTATATTCAATTTGAGATCTCCTAAATGTGGTCTCTACCATAATTTAGATGTCTAGGCATAAGACAGTTCGCAACATCTTTTCTGATCTCGGCTGTGAATGGTTAAGAATTCATTATAGATGTTGGGAAAGTTTTCTTCTTTCACGAACAACCCCATTTGGTGCACCCAAACTCAACCACAGGGTCCAAACAATACAAGCAATTCCTCCTTCGAACATATGCATGCAGTGAAGTATCATTAGCTTTGGAGTTAATTCCTTTTTTAATCACAAAACAGTAGCTCGTCGATTTCCAGACTCTTTTCATATGGACAGCCAAACAAAGCATGCATACGGCATACGGGTCTCAGGTGCACTGCACCTCTCACTATGATTACTGCCACCGATCTCTCGCTGCTCCGAATGATCAAATGTTGGCATAGAATTATAAAACAGCTACCAAATGAATAATCAAATTTTTTAGAGATTTTAAGTTACCATATGTTATTCCCCACCGAGATGGAGTATAACAACTTGAGCCAACCTGATTAATATTCTCATTTAATAAAATTCTGTAGCCACTACTAATAGAACATCTCTTTGTCGTCATAATGCCAAATAAGCTTATCTTGTCGACATTGCATGCCTAAGAGGAATTGCAAGAATGCATTCACGGTATTACAAGTCAGCAATCTGATGTAGCATAGCCAATGAAAAAAGCTAAAGGCTGAAGGTAGTTACAAAAGCTGAGCTGGAATAAATCAGGAGTTAGTTGAACAGTTAGAATGCAGTTAGTTGAATTGTAGTTCGCAACTTGATAGCTAATTCTAAATAGAATCAATGTACAAGCAACAATTCATTCATTCAATACAGAAAACAAAAGAAAAGAAAGTCTGATTCTCTTTCTTTCCTCTACTTAGATTTTTTGATGGAATCAATAGCTATCTAGTGTCTTCCACTGCGTTCTAGATTTTCTTCTTTGTTGATTGTTATCATCGCTGCTAATGATTTTTCTAATCGTTTGTTCTTAGCAAACAATGACAATCTTGGTACATCATGGGTTTCTCAAGTTCTTGAAAGATCCAACTATTTTCCTGGGAAAAGATTGATGTCCATGGTCATCTCTGCCAAGAACAAGCTTGGCTTTGTCATTGGAGTTCTCTCAAAGCCGTCTACTAATGATTCTTCTTATCAAGCATGCATTCGTTGTAATGACATGGTTTTCTCTTGAATCTTAAACTCCTTGAGTAAAGATATTGCTACTAGAGTTCTTTATATTGCTATTACATCTTATTTGTGGAAAGAAGTGGATCTGTTGAAATTAGTTGCAGTGATCCTCCTCTGTATTCCCCTATTTCCATAGCCCTGTATTCGTTCCTCTAAAGTCTACTATTTTCATACGAGTGAGAATTTGTGCAGTATAAATTTTTCCCTTGTTTCATACGCATCAAATTAGTGCAGTTTTACTAAAATTTGTAATCTCGGCCAACATATTTTTGCTTGAAGTTTGGCACAAGAGTCTATCTCTCAAGATACAACGAAAAACCAATAAAAAACGAGCACTTCGTTTTTACTCCGACGAATTGAATTTCAGTCATAGCAGGAAAAAATGAGAACAATATGCACACAAAGTATGGAATTTTTGGTGGTGAATAATGTAAAAACGAGCTCCATTATAGACTTGGCTCCCATGATTTGTGAATTTAATCCGTCCATACTCACACCATTAACTTCATATTGTAATGGAAATAACCATTGAAGTTTCAACAGCTTAAGAAGTTAAAAGGTCAGTTGGAGAAAGCAAAATGTGGATACTTCTAAGAGGCCAATTTTGGTCTGTTCGATTCGACATTTGTGTACATAGGTCACACACAACTTTAAGGTTCGATGTAAAATTCCATCCATGATTTGCACCCTCCCCTATGCATACGTGAAGAAAGTTTTTATGCTACACACATCATTCCATAGTGTAGCCATATATAAAGTAATCTTTACTTTCATAAACTTCCCATGTGAGAAAAACTTACATATAGTTTTTTCCTCCCACACAAACTATCTTCCAATGATCCACTCTGAATTCCAATTTTTCATTCACCCATTTATCATTTTTGGTAAGTAAATGTATAATTTTGATGTTCTCACAGAGGAGAACATGGATTAACTTTGATCTTCCAAATTGAGCCTATGAGTCCCATCTAAGATTGTGCCAAAAGTAGCTCAACAAAGCCATTTTCCAACAATTTACATGTTCTACGCCCAGTTCTCTCTACACTGATAGAGAACATAAGCTATTAGGGCTTTGCATAAGGATATGCTATTTGTTTAGCGAAAATGTAGTTGACATCTGTGTCCCTAGACGGTTCATGCAGAGTGGCGTCACTGCACTAGTTATGATCATGATCACCTCAAGAATGACTTCGATCAGATCACATGGCGATTAAACAGATATGCAGGCAAGTTTGATGACATTCATGTGCAATTGACAAGATTCGCCCCTCAACCAGGCCCTTTGAAATGGGTCCTATTGTTCCATTCCAGTAGGCACCATTGAGACATACACAGAGAAGTACCTAGATCTCTTTTGCCCTTTTCTTTTGATTATATTAATGTACTTTTGAGACATTGAGAGCAATGTCTCATTTAGGTTTTGGGGTGAAAAATATTGATTATTTTATTTGTTTATTAGTGTAATATAATATGTATTTATGTGATTGTTAAGTGTTAACTGTTTTATCACTATAATTAAAAATTAAGAAAAAAAATATATATTTTTGTTTGTTTGTTTGTGTGAGTTGAATAGTATTTTCGACTTATGATAATAGTATTGAAATTATGTTTTAATTTATGAATTGTGAATAAGTTATGCAATTTGATTTATTTTATGCTTATATTCTGAAACTTGAGACTTTGAACACAGTGTTCTATTTATTCATTTGAAATTGTGAGTTGATTCATTTCTTGGAATAGGTTGAATTAGTTGATCTTAGGGTCCGTTTGATTGCAAAGATGGAAAATGGGTGGAAAGAAAATGAATTTCAGGGAATTGAATTGCCTAGAAATTATTTTACTGAGAATTATAATTAATTGTGTTTGATTGGTATAATTTTTTACCTGCAAAATGTTGAAAGTTTGGTATTCATTTGATTTCCCTTTTCATGAAAATTGTCCAAAAAAGTGAGAATTTTTTCTATCATTGGGTCTAGAATTTGTTCCAATTACAAAAAAAGTACAAAAAAAAATTAAAAAATATCATACCGAATACCATTCGTTTGACTTTGCTTTGCATGGAAATTGTCAATAAAAGTGATAAATTTTTTTACCGTTGCATCTAAATTTTTTTGCCAAAAAAAAAAAAGAAAAGTCAAAGAAAAAAAAAAAAAAAAGTAGGAAAACAAAAAACCAACCAAACCTAAAGAAAACAAATTCCACTCATGTATGGAAAAGAGGCGCGTGAAGCCTGCAGGTTGGAAAGGCCAATTCTAGGGCAACTTTTGCAAATCAAACAAGGAAAAGTTGGAAAGTGGTAAATATTTTCCTTCTTCCATGGAAAAGCTTGAAAATCAAACAAAGCCTTAGATTGCTAAAACCAAGACTTTATCATATTACAAATCCAATGACCACTTAAAATGATAGTTAGGAAGTGGTTAAGCTAATGTAGGAATCTGTTGAAACAAGCATTGATTCCATGCATGCTTATTACTTGTGTGGATTTTTTTATTTTTTATTTATTTATTGACCAATATATTAAAATTAGGTAGGAATCTTTCAATAGAAGTTTGATCCTGAATATGTGTTCCATAATATGCATGAACGAAAACTTACCCATAAAGGATGTCAATAAGGACATATATTGAAAATTCCAAAGAAGAAAACTCAAAAGGAATAAAACTAGGGTATATAACATAATATGCACAACCACTTCGAAAAAATGAAATGCATGAAACAAAAAACGCACTATAGACATGATTAAACTTTGGACATTTATTCTAGGGAGTTAGAATTTTGATGGAGATTATTGGTTTAATTGAAACTTGGAAGTTGAAGTAATCAAAATTTAGAAGAATCATTTCAAGCTGAAGTAGTGGTAAGATCCAACCAAACTAGAGATGTAAAAGAATTTAGTGTTGTGATTTCAACATTATAATAAACATCTCAAATGAGAAATTTAAGAAGCGAGAAATGATATATTTGAACATCAATGATCAAGAATTGAATCAACTTAAGAGTTTATGGTGATTGACTTGACTTGACTATACGCTCATACGTTGGTTTAATTTAGAAGATGGGGACAAACTTGGAATGAATTGCGAGACAAAGGGCTTTAATTGCAATTAGGAGAACTTGATCTAAAAATAAAGATGAAATCATGACTCAAAATGCAACAGAGTACAAAGTGAACCCTTGATATCGCAAGGGTTAACCATGTGCGATCACAACGGATTTCGAGGCAGAAAGTGAACTTACATTCAGTTGCATGTGCAGTCGTAGCAAAGTGTACTATATATGCAATTACATATTCAATCCCGGACAGAAGATTTTGTTTTCTTTTTTATGTCAACCTCTTCATGAAAAGTAAAGGGTCACGTTTTAACCTGCTTTTGGAGGCGCAATTTAGTATTCTTGATAACATAATGTGGAGAAGAGAGATAGAAAGAGTTCAAAAAATTAACATAAAAAGCATGAAGATTTGTGGCTCGAAATTCAAAATCCAAAGTAATTAAAAAAATTGAAACTAATTGAAGTCTCAATTGAATGAATTCAATTGACGTGAAATTGATTCTCTTTCATTTCTTTGCAATTACAAATCATGCGATGAATATTCAATAGTTTTTCGTATTTTTATGTAATGGCACGTTAGGCTAAACCTTTAAAACTTTTCTAAAATCATCTCCACATGCATTTGGAAGTATTTAGTATAAAGTTTTGTAAACATTGATAAAAAAAAAAAAA
>CAIGRF010204093.1:34202-60332 GCA_903798235.1 Fraxinus ornus | reverse complement strand
TTTACAAAAACTGCAAATGGATCCCAAACTTCATTGTTTCTTATCTTTAAAATGAGCTAACGTACTTTAAAATGATTTGGGCTTTAAAATTAGAATTATGAAACGATCTGATTTATTTAATTAAATTGTTAATTTATTTAAAAAAATAAAATAATTTAATTAATTCAATAAAAAAATTAAAATTTATTTAGTTTTGATTCTTATTCGGTTATTCGGTTCTTGGTCTAGACTCGAGACTCGACACAAACTCATCAGTTCTCGATTTAGGTACCCGTTCGGGTATTTAACTTGTGAAGAATCGCTCGGTTCGATTCGGTCCGGTTCGGTTCGGTTCGAGATTTTTGTCCCGTCCTAATCATCGTGAATAGCGGGTAATTAAAAAAGTACAATTAATCAATTCAAGAACTAACAACTTATTCAAAAATAATAATGATGTTAACTCGTGGGCCACTTTTTGCCCTTTCCGAGCCAAGGAATACATTGACATGGACCACAGTGTACATCTTATGCTCACAATCGTATTGACGTGAACTATTCCACGTCACATTCAAAGAAATTCCAATTATAAGAGCCCTACTAAGGTGAGAGAGAGTCTTTGAATTTGGAATCCCACAAAGCAAACACTCCATATGGTACCAACACAGAAATTAATGAAAATCAGTTCATCAACATATGGTGGACTTTAATTGTTTCGATATTTTAAAAATGAAATTTTTGAGGACAGTTTCAATTATACTTTCCAGCTAACATTTTTTGATTCAAGGACATATGTGCAGAGCTGCAAATTACAGCTTGAGCAAGTTAGATAAAACATTAAATGTAGTTAGTTACAGAAGAAGAATAAATGAGCAAAGGATATTATAATTTAAAGGAACAACACTATGCAGTATTAAATAGGTGGGTTTAATTTCAAAACTACATTCATCATGCATTCTCTCTCTCTCTCTCTCTCTCTCTCTCTCTCTCATCAGTATCCATATGTAAGTATATATAAATCTGAGAGTAAGGTGTAGGGCTCTATTGTCAACAAGAGTTTGATGAGAAAAGCTCAATAGACGAGTATGGAGAGACAAAGCATGATGAATCAGGAAATTTCTGTAAGTGTATGTAATTTACTACTCATTTTAGGCTTCTCTACTCATCTATATTGTCAAGGCTTGAGGTGCTTCGAATAGAAAGCTATCCACGCATGTCAATAGTTTTATAACATATTAGGCTTGTTATAAACACCGACGAAAATACCGGATGATTCCAATACTAATTTATTGTGATAATATGCGAGAAAATAATATGACGCAATACGAAGTAATTGATTACAAACTCAAGAATAAAATAATTTGCAGAGGAATTGAGATTTCACTAAAATATGAAGAAAGTATACAATGATTATGTGCTTATGATTTGTCATAACTTAATCTAAAATACAATGAATAGCTAAATATATAGGAGATATTTCAAACCTTAAAAGTAGAGCTATAGATTGAAAGAAATGCTCAAAACATGTAAACCGCGAAAATGGGTCGGGTCCCATGAATATAGCGCTCGAGTGTCGACGGGTGCCGCCTCAACGCTCAAGCGTTTGGCTATAGCGAAGCTTCACTGTTTTGGGCGCTCGAGCTCCAAGCTAGCATAATTGCATCAAAAAGTACTCCTTGGTCCATTTCTTGATTTTTTTTTGTTCAACACGAATTTCAACTCTCAATTGAGCTTTCAAATAGAATTTCAATTAGAATTTGTCAAATAGATTTCAAAAACATTCCAACAAATAATTTTCCTAATTAGGATTCTCAATTATCTTTAGAATAGAATTCGGGTCACATCCTAATTCTAACAAGGCTATGCCAGGCTCATATGAATATTGGCGTGCTAGTCCAGCACCAAGTAGTTGCAAAATACCTATATTCAGATTTATAGACTTCATTTGAGAATTAGTAACAGTTGTAACTTTTGTGCCAACTTTACCAATTTTGGTCATAATCATTCATGGTTTTCGATCAAATATAGTTTCGAATTCTTTTAACAGCCTTCAACATGTTCGTCTGGGAAAGGTGCTGCTTATCATAGAACAGCTGCATTAGAAGATGACGTTGTCATTGTAGCGTGAGTACTTCACTTACAATTCGTCTGAATCGTGTAAATTTTTTGCCCATCAATTAATTGTCATTGTGTGTGTATCACGTTTAATAGTGCCTGTCGAACTGCCATTTGCAAATCTAAACGTGGAGGATTCAAGGATACTCTTCCAGAGGATCTACTTGCTCCCGTTTTAAAGGTTAGTCACACTACTCAAATACAACCACTTGCAAAGACTGAATCTTTTAGTTTCCTATACTCTGAAGGATAAACTGACTTCGAGAGACAAGAACCTATTTGAAGCTTTTCTTAAATATATTGTACTTGCCTTTGTCCTTCATTATTCTAGTTTCATGCTGGCCTAACGATAATGAATGAAAGTCGGTCTTTTAGTAAGCATATATAAGCGGCTCTTTAATGGTCGCACCCAAATGTACGTATGGTGGAGGTTTGTTCGAGATAATGTTTTATGAAATTCAGAACCAGTCTTGAAGTGAATGAACTAGAAAGAACGGATTATGAGTTCAATTCTTTACCATTATATCTGAACTTCATTTAGTCATTAAGTGGTCTTCTCCCGATTGCAGGCATTGATAGAGAAAACAGACTTGAATCCAGCCGAAGTGGGAGATATAGTTGTAGGAACAGTTTTAGCTTCGGGTTCACACAGAGCAATTGAATGCAGGATGGCTGCACTTTATGCTGGTTTCCCTGGTAGTCCTTTATTTCGAAAAATAAATGATTTTGTACAAAGTAAAATTAAATTATAGACTATCGACTATGAAATATTTTCAGACATGAAAGGGATTTAATTCACCTGCAATTAAAGTGGTTTCACGTCTTCTTTCGAGCAAGAGGTGTTTCTTTTACCTTAAGATTCTAATTATGACGCTTTCTTCAGATAGTGTGCCCATCAGGACAGTCAATAGGCAATGTTCGTCTGGCCTTCAGGCTGTTGCTGATGTAGCTGCCTCCATAAAATCAGGATTCTATGAAATTGGTAAAAGGAGAGTTTCTTAAATTTGTACTAAAATGACTCTTGCCTTTCCTTCAGTTCTTATTCTTTCTCTACAGGCATTGGGGCTGGATTGGAGTCCATGACAGTTGATAAGATTGACTGGATTCAAAAAGTTAATCCCAGAGTATGTTAAAAACTGGAATTTCTTTTTGCATGAATCGTTATTTCCATATGCCAGTGTCTTCAGCTGGAAAAATACTGTTTAACAGGTGGAAAGTTCTGCTCAAGTCCGAGACTGTCTACTTCCGATGGGCATCACTTCTGAAAATGTAGCAGAACGTTATGGAGTGACCCGACAAGAGCAAGACCAAGCTGCTGTAAGTGTGCTGCTTCATTAATGCTGAACGACCTCATATCAAATCTTAAAGTTATCATGATCTCAGAACAGGCAAATATCTTGGATTCAAGTCTCACAATTACCCATTTATGAAAATTGTGCACGTATGGCTTTAATGGATTCATTATGTGAATAATTTGCATTGAGTGCTCGGGAGACTTGGATCCAGGACCTTTAAATGCTCAAATACCATATTGAACCATCTCATCGAAAATCTCAAGGTTTTAGAATTTTAGATGGGCATTTAACATCTAATCTGTCGATTGAATTAGCCAATTAGAAACAATTGTAACCCCTCAGAATTACATCAATAGGTCACATCCCATAAGCGTGCTGCTGCAGCTACTGCATCTGGAAAATTTAAAGATGAAATCATTCCAGTTTCTACAAAGGTGGACGAGCGAATTTCTTTCGAATGCATTATAGTTGACATAAATCATTTTAAAGTTTCTAATGAAGATTTTACTTTAAAGATTGTAGACCTTGAAAGTGGAGAGGAGAAGCTTATTACAATTTCTGTCGATGATGGCATTCGTCCTAACACAAATACGACAGATCTGGCAAAGTTGAAGCCTGTGTTCAAGAATAACGGGACAACAACTGCAGGTGATAATATTTGGTGGACTTGATCATAAATAACTATGTTGTACGAATTTTAACTTAATCGTAGACACATGATATCAGGGAATGCTAGTCAAATAAGCGATGGTGCTGCGGCAGTGCTTCTCATGAAGAGAAGTTTGGCTATGCAAAAAGGATTTCCAATTCTTGGTGTATTCAGGTGAAACACGCTGAAAATTGTTATGGATTACACCTTTATCCCTGTTTACTAGAGCAATAAAAGAAATGAAAAACAATTAGAACACACATTGCATCAATGTGAGAGCTACGTCTAGGCAGGTTTCCACTATAATGGAGAAGTAATAATGATTTCACCTCTCTGAGTCTTTATCTCGGCCTCCTAAAAAATCTTTATTTATTTAGGAATATTAGGGCTACCTTATACATTATAGAATTTCTAATATGCCCTCAAAACATATATTAAAATAACCTAATACATGTGTACAGTGCCTAATATACACCCAAGGCCTGAGGTCTATTCACGGTCAAAGGGAAAGAGTACAATGTGATTAGGTTCTACTCGGTTCAACAAAAACCAGTGCAGATGTCACAGTGAAGTGTTCAATCTGGTGTCTTAATTAAAATTCCATGAATTGGTTAAACATTGGATGAGCACAAAGTTTAGTCTTTGATTTTTAAGAGGTGCTTCGACTTCGAGAGCACAGTTTTCCTTCAAACTACCCCCTTTAGAAGTTGCTCATAAACATTGTTACCACGCATTGATGATTCTGAGGACATGATAATAGTATACATGCCTGAATTGTCCCTTGAAAGTACAAGCTAGACAATCTGATTTTTACACAATAGCTCGAGCATGCAATGCCAGATTCGGTAACTATCTGGAACTTCTCTTGAAGGAGTTTTGCTGCCGTAGGGGTGGATCCTGCAGTTATGGGAATCGGCCCAGCTGTTGCAATTCCGGCTGCAGTGAAGTCTGCTGGTCTACAACTTGGTGATATTGACTTGTTCGAAATTAATGAGGTGCTTCTTTCTCTTAGTAACACTCGTGTTAAATGTATCTACAAAACATTATAGCAGTGCAAATCTCGTGTGTAAATTTCAGGCGTTTGCTTCCCAATTCGTATATTGCTGTAAACATTTAGACCTTGATCCTGAAAAAGTTAACGTTAACGGAGGAGCAATGGCTCTTGGGCATCCCTTAGGAGCTACAGGTTATCAAGATACTGTCTGGCATACTCTTAACTGAGACTTGGATTATGTAGTAAAGAGTCCAGATTGTTTCTTCATTTTTCAGGGGCTCGCTGCGTTGCAACTCTACTCCATGAGATGAAGCGCCGTGGAAAGGATTGTCGTTTTGGTGTGATATCAATGTGCATAGGTGCTCCACACAACTCGACCCTGATTTTCATGTATTATTTTAGTTGACATGTCGAAAATCTTCTTGTGTGTTGCATTGTAGGTTCGGGCATGGGGGCTGCTGCTGTTTTCGAAAGAGGGAAGTCTGTGGATGATCTGTGAAATGCAAGGATGGTTAGCAGCAACAATCTATTATCAAACAACACCAGTTAGGCACATTTACATATTAGTGCATGTTTGGTACGAGATTAGACTCTCTCATTTAATACTGTCGAGTACTACCGAACTTTTCAAATTCTCCTATTGATTAGCCTAAATTTTACTTTCTTAAATATATTTAAATATGTTACTTCTTTATACCTATAGAAAAGAACTCTCCTACTTTTCCTTACTGAGTCCAAATTTGTGTTTCTCAAATATTTCAATATGTTACTCTACTAATTCATGGCATAACCCGATAATCAAATGGATTTTGGTGTTTAAGACATTTCTATCCCAAATACCTATCAAGTTTTGTTTACCAATTAACTTTTTTACAAAAGATTAAAAACAAAATAATCAGAGACGGCTGTTAGTATAACCATTGGGTTGGCCACAAGGACTTTTTAGAGCCCGCAAACAGAGCGGGACCTTGAATTTTGCACTCGAAAATTTTCATTTTTTGAAAATACTATTTCAGAATTAACAAACTTGTAAAAAAATTTCAAAAATACATAATTGTGATATATTTTGATAAATTATTGTAAACTTGATAAAATGTATGATTGTAACCTAATCTATATGAGACTTGTTACGTGACCTTTATACCTAAAAATTTATCATGTGACCTATGAATACATATGAACCCATGTGACTAAGACAATTATGTTTTGAATTATGACCTATGCATATACGTTCATGTGACCACATGATTTTTAAATAAAAAAAAAATAAGACCTTGTTCGATCCCCTTTTTTTCAAAATACATTTTTCCTCCCATCTTTTCAGTTACATATTCTTCAACAAAATAAAATTACCCACAACCCAAAAAAAATTTCCTTCATTTTTAACCATATATTCTCTATAAATCTACTATTCTATACTACTATCTTCCAAAATAATGTAACTCAAACACACCCTAAAATTTCCTCAATTCTTCAATTTTTATTAAAATTTACTAAAAATTCGATTTTAATTTTCTCGAAGTCGANAATATTTTGCATATAAACCAAATTTTTTTCCTCCAATTTCTCTTTATAATGGCCATGGGGCTAAAACTTAAAAATCATCATTTCAGGTGATTTTCTCTTTCGCACCTGATCCACTTTGACATCTAGCAGGACGTAAATCCTCGAAATATAGTATGTAAATCCTCGAAATATGCAGTGCAAAGTCTCACTAATCATTCCATAGATTAGTCTAAGGAAATTACTGATCTCTGTTCGGTAGGAATTAAAATTTAGTTTTTAATCTAAATCAAAGCCAATTAATTTTAACAATACATTTCATGGAACTACAACTTTTCGACCACTCATAATAGAAAACATCAAATCCAACAAAATATAATAAAATAACATTATTTCTGGAGTTCACACACTAATAACCTTGTACCAGCTTTCCTCCACACTGAAGGAACCCACAGGCCACAACTGCAAACAAATCCTAGAAGATATTCATAAGACGCCTTTCTCGATCTTCATTTTTTGGCTCCGAGTTGATGGATCAGTCCTAGCTCATGCTGAAATCCATTCTTTAAGAGGCAATCTGCACATGATTTAAACGTGGTTGGAAATATAAAACTGGTCAGTGAAGAGAAACCAAAATAATTTACACTGGGAAATATTAACTTATGTCCATAAATAAAGAGACTACAGAGCCACCTGCAAGCTAGTCTTAGGACTAGTCTTGATTTGACCTAGCACGTATCAGCCTTCGACGCCTTCTTGGGTTTGCACGAACATCTTCACCAATATCACTTAACATGTTCAGATCGGTTTCATTATGATCTCCATCTTCTTCTTCATCATGGCTGTCATCGTCATCGTCATCATCTTGTAACAACCTTTCACCCCAGTGATAGCGCCGTCTAGAAAAGGGTCCACTTGGGCGTTGATGCCTCACCAAACCTCTTGACCTACCAACTCTTCGCTCGGATGCTGGATCCATTGAACCAATCATGTGAAACCAGAAGAAGGTGCTTAGCCACCGACTCGCTTCAGCACCACTTCTTTCGGTTCCACCTGGTAACCCACTTCCATTATCGTACACATAGTCACCAAGCACTCCTTCACTTCCACCTGATAGGCTAATTCCATTATCAAACACAGAATCACCAAGTATACGTCTTTCTCTTTCACCTGATAGCCTATCTCCATTATCAATCACATAGTCACCAAGTACGATTGCCTCTGGCATGGATGAGCGAATGGCACTAACAATATCATTGTTCACTCTCTGCTCTTCAAGGCATTGCCAGGCTTGTTGTCTCGATGGGTCAATATCAGCTGGGCAGACTGTCGGATGAACACTTCTAGCATGCCGACGTAATTCCCCATAGTTACCAGAGAATGAGCATGATTCACGAGAGC
Source organism: Fraxinus ornus (assembly GCA_903798235.1). NCBI lineage: Eukaryota > Viridiplantae > Streptophyta > Magnoliopsida > Lamiales > Oleaceae > Fraxinus > Fraxinus ornus. The sequence goes on along the minus strand of CAIGRF010204093.1, from coordinate 52,399 downwards.
AACTTCGGGACTTCAGGTTGAGATACATTCTGGCATCTTCTACAACCATCCAGCCCAGAACACTCCCACGGCACAAAGGGCATCTCAAATTCGATCTTGGTTTTGGCTTCTCCATGTTAGTCTCTCGATCAAACCTTTCCCACAATATTCCTTGTTCTCCAAAGTCAGAATCTGCATCAAATGTGCTGCTTCCTCCAGATCCTCCAGGCATTTCCACAGTTGCAGCAGTGTTACTTGCATTCAGATCCCCAGTCAAACCACTTGAGCTAGCATTAATAAAATCATGCAGACTTCTGGGTGCTAATGTAGTATAGCAGTCTGTGTTTTCTCCTGCAAGTTTTTTAAATCGGTCCAAGCAATTTGAATGCCTATAACTAGTGTCACAAATGTATGACCGACAGCCCTTATCATGAAAACTGCAAATGAGAAGAACAGCATTGTGTGGGTGGTCCATGCATATAGGACACGAAACTTCATCCCATTCCTCGTACAAAGCAGGCATATCTGCATCATTTGAAATGCTTCGCTTCCTACCAGCCATCTATTTGAACTCTGTGATGTTTCTAATATTGAATTCATTAGCATAACATCTATATTCCAGTATAGTGCAAAGAAAATGAACAAAATATTGTTTTATTATATAAAATGGCAGTAGAAATCATAACTGCGTCACCAGACAAACATAAGAACTGTATAAAGAAGTTTCTTCCCAAAGCAATCCCCTAAGAACTGGAAAGGAAAGGAGCACACCTATTCAAACCACAATTCCCAAACCCAAAATAATGAAGGCAAACACCTATAGAACCAGCAAAAATTTCTGCCACAGTACGAACTCAAATGTATACAATCAGAAGTCTAAACATTCAAACATAGAAAGGAAGGCAATTTAACCTCAAGAACCAAGCATCAATAAAGAAAAATTTGAATTCAATTAATATATTATCAACGCAACACAATCCAACATAGAAATTTTAAGACACATCACATTTTTACTCACCGGTGGAAGTATTGGGCTTTATCTATACTGGAACCTCTGAATCTTATGACACTGGATCAGAGTTAATGAAATACAGCATCTTCATTCGACTTCAAAGTATATCTGACAGCAACCCATTACAAGAATTAAATAAATACACTTCATTAACACAGAATGTACAAATCTCAAAAACAAGACCTTCAATAAAGAATTACTGACAATATCTTGAGCAACAGTAACTAATGAGTTCTATGACCTGCAGTTGTAATATGAATAGTAATGGTCGGTTCCATAACATCAAATTATATAATCAAACAGAAAGCTCTGAGAATTATATACTCACTAACAAAACATGAATTGAAAAAAGACCTAAACTTCACAGCACAAATAACATCTATGAGAAGGCCAGTATAAATCAACACCCAAAACGATGAACTGAAACCCAAGCAATGCCTGTGCTCAAATCCACAAGATTTTGGCAAACCCCTCCCATAAATGGATGGGTGGGTGTGACGATCACATTAAGCTAATTCAGAAAAGTAGAATCCAAAAACTTGACATTTCAGAACACCTTGCTCTATACAAGCCTACAAGAGGATAACAAAAAATTATTCAGACACTAACAACCCTTTAGAATAAAAAAATTGAACCAAACTTTCCAAGTTACTTTACCCAGAAATCTTGTTATAAACAAACAAATGCAAAAAGATTCAGAATACCTTTTTAGTCCATTTCATCCTAACATAAAAGACGAATTAGGCAATACATATTGTCCACTAATCGAAAGAAAATAAGGTCAGGAAAAGAAATCTTGACCAAAATTCTCAAAACCCCCAATTCTACCATAAACTGATGATATATTTAAGCAACAATAAATACACATAATTATAAGCATCTACATCTATACACACACAAGCATCAACAACAAACGATCCGACAAATCATAGAATACGGACAAAATCACCGCTTACGAATTAAATTTACCGAATTGAAACAGGGAGAATATAGAGCTGGTCTAGCAATTGTCCTCAACAAAAGCGATGTTAAATTGCGGGTTATTCCAACAGATATTGAACGAAAATTGGGCGGAATTTACGAGAAAGATATGGATGAAAGTGGGTTGAAGAAACAGCGGAAAGTTGTATGAAACCTTTCCAGCTTTCCTTCCATACTAATACATATACACAACATAAATATGCATGTATTTACAGATTCGGTGCAGAAAAATTACAGTGAAAAGAAAATAAGTTACGGTTTAATGGAAGTTTTGAAGGAGATTCTGAAGGAAAGAGGGAAAGTATGCGAATAGAAGAATAGAAAGACGAAGCAGCTGCTATTCGCTTGTACATTTTGCATGCCGCCAAGTGAACAAGAATATGGGGCCAGATCGGTTCGGTCCAACCATTTCATTTTTGGGCGATGCTACACGTAAATAATTCGGAAAAAGCCTTGTGCCCCGGTTCAATGACCGGGGCTTGGCACCCCCCTATTGGAGGGGGGCGGGCAGCCGCCCTCCAATTAGGGGGCGGCACTTGACGGTTCTGTTTGTGCCCCGGTCACTGAGTCGGGACACAAAGCACGACTCAAATAATTCAGCGCATAACAGTGTACAATCCCTCACGTCACATGGAGGGGACCACTTTGAATAAAATCTAATATATTCGAAGTTTGTCCCCCTCCATGTGAGAGGTTAACACCATTATGAATACTGTATTATGTACAAGTAGCATATTTCTTCATTTTTTACTCTCTTTTCTTCAACCATGTTTGTCTAATTATAAGTAAAACTTAAAAATGAATAATTTTACTTTTTTTCGTCGTCGTTTGTGAAGTCATGGTTCACTATTAAAATAAGAAACTCTTTAGTTATAAATCAGGTAAAAATAAATATTTATAGAAGCACAAACAAAGATTGAATTAGGGTGAGAATCAAAATAATTTACTCTCTTATAACTTTTGGAGCCTACCAAATTGCCACAACTTATAAGTGAAATAAGTTAGATTTTTAAATTGTGGGATTTATAATTATATACATTTTGATCCACACAATTGATGGATTTCAAAGTTCAATACAAAGCATATCCTTTAGTCTTGAACTAATTTTGGCGTGGGGGTTTGATAAGTGTGTTTACATGCTTCCTAGCTTATAAATTTGATATACAATTGCAAATTGAGCGTTGTTTTTTTTTTTTTTTTACATAATTTGGTGTAATTATTGTCATCATAGGTAAAACTCATATCTGGAGGCACTTGGAGCAAAAAGAAAGATTTTGAGCTTAATTGGAGTGGTTTGAAGTAATTGAAGATGGTACGGGATTTATGGAAAGCATTAAGAAAGTAATTGGAGGAAATTCACAAGTTACAAAAGCGATTCAACTCATGGAAAGTTTGGGAACTGATTTGCACATTTTCAGAACTCGAGGAGGACCAACCTTGAATGACTATGGATAGTCGAGGACCAACTTAGAAGCTTTTGAGAGTTGTGTGATTAGTTTTGAAGACTTGGATTGCAAATGACCAAAATCGTATAAGAAACTTGAAGTAAGGGGTCAAAGTGCAAATGACTGTAATTTGCAAATTGCGTTCAACTAGCGATCACTAAATCTGGCAATTTTTCGGGTCGTTATTACGGTATGCAAATGATGGTTAACTCGTGGTCCGACCAATGTCATATTTTTAGACTATTGTTTTAGTTAAGGTTTTTTTTGTCAAATTTCAATGTGATTTAGGTAACTAGCCTTATTATAGGCCAAAGGAGAAAAAGACGAGAACCCCTTTCGGGGGTGATCGAGTTGGTGGAGCATGTGAATGAGGAGATCGAAGGTCACGAGTTCGAATCCCCTGTTAACACTTCCTCGGTCGAGCCCGTCGCACTGGACTTGCTTAGTGCGGTTTAACTTTCTTGTGTGGTTTGAGGGCTACTGCACATGGAGCGGGGTTTACCCAGTGTGCAATCACAGTGATCGGGCCTCCGCTGACGGATAGCGACTACGAGTTCCTACGTCAACAAAAAAAAATGATGAGAGATTCTTGGTACATGACATTCTTCTTTAGAAAATAAATGAGAAGGTTTCTTGACTTTAGCACGAAAAAAGTCAGATTCTTGGTACATGACATTCTTCTTTTTCTTTTTTTCCTTTAAACCCGATAATGAAATCCATTATTTTTTATCTTTTTTTGTATTTTTATTCTTGTAAGACGAGTAACTAAATTATTAGTTGGAATGAACAATGTGAATTAGATTTGAACATTTAGCCTTAAAAATTAATCTTTTAGTAGATTTTGATAAATGTTTATGAAATGTGCGGTCGAAAAGTTGTTGATCTCATGAAATATGTAATTAAAATTATTTTTTTGACTTTGATTTAGACTTTTATGAACTTTTTATGCTACACCAAACATGGGCTAAATTTCAAATTCTAAAGATCAGTGCAGTCAATTGATTTATGTATTAATTTTACTTTCTTTCTTTTTAATTATTTGTCACCAATTCATGATCTATGAATTGCAAAAGTCTAGAGGTGGGTGATAAATTAATTAGACCATGTAATAATATTCGGCAATTAGGTAAAAGGTAGATATATGACATCACGTGTAATGAAAACTAAAGATGAAGTGTTAGGTATCTTTCAAAAAAAAAAAAAAAAAAAAGGTTATTCGGACCATGACAGAGAGAAAAATATATTGCATTTCTTATTTGAATATGTAATGATTACGAATATAGAAGTGGCCCGTTTGTTGAGGTCACATACTGATTTTAGAATATGTAATGATCACGAATATAGAAGTGGCTCGTTAGTTGAGGTCACATACTAATTTTTTTATTGAATTATGTTTGGGGTACATTATGGATGTCATAATGGTATCCGTAATGCACAAGTGGCACCCCCTGTTGGAGGGTGTGCCGGCAAGTAGTATAATCCTTTTTTATTTTCAAATAAGAAATGCAATCTCTATGGAACACATTTCGTTCTCCAAACTCGAGTCCCAACTTCGTGGACATCAATTTACAGACCCTCAAACCATTATTCCACATACTGAATTTCTATTTTGTTTTTGTAAAAAAAAATTTACAAATTCTAACTGATAAAATAAAAAAAGATACAGAAGAATAAAAGTAATTTCAATGAAATCAACAGGCTAACTGATCTCTATTCTGAGAAATCTGTTCAAAAATTGGAAGCCTTCTTGATCTAGCTGGAGCCCATTCATTCATCACACGTTCAAGCACTTCAACAAAATCGTCTTCAAAAGTTAGGCCTTCAGGAAGACTTGGCGTTAACGAAGGCAGAGACTGCCCAGATTCTTGCAGTTCTGACAACAATTCTTCAGCACGAATTCTCGACTTTGAATCATCGAAACCTGGTAGTTTATACTGCCAAATTTCTTGAAGAACCAAATTTGCCTCATCGTATCGTCCCTGTTTTATTAGGCAATGGCATAGGTTGCAGGCCTTGTTCGTGTCCGGGTCGATCATTTGTGCCTTACGGTATACAACTTCTGCTGCCATGTAATTGCCTTTCTGCATGTAAGCCCAGCCTAGATTTCCCTGTTCCGAAAACCATGGTCATTACACGATCCATTATTGCATTTGGAGCTAATTTTAATGAACGGACACGAACACGAACACGAACACGACACACATTAGATTTGATGAAGAAATGATGTAACAGTAGTATGATTACCAGTATTTTTGAAGTTTCCTGCTTGACTGAAACCTGAAACTTCTTCCCATGAGAGCGCGCGGTCTTAGTCGGCTTTCCATTGAAGGCCTCTCCTAAGTATATCTTTTTAAGCTTATGCTTCAGCAGCATTATTTGTTCATCAGCTTTTCCACATTTCTACAAATCAGGGGGGAAAAAAAGGAATTATAAAATGTACAAAGACGTGAATGATTAATGCAGCTTGTTCTTGTATCATTCTTGAGACAGGCGGACAAACAACAAACGTCAAACATCACGAGAAGTTACGACTTCAAAAGGAACATTCTTATGACATAAAAGGTAATAGGGAGACTTCAATAATCTTAAAGTAGATTTTAAACTAATTTTTTAGTCGACAATGTCGAATTTAGAGAAATAATACCGTGGTTGTTTGCGAACAGGTTTCACCAATGTGATAATGACCAAATCCATGTGTTGTGGGCTCAACTCAAATGGACACTTTGTTCACTTTTTGAGAATTATTCTTATTTTTGTTTATTTTTTCTTTAATGGTGGGTTGATTTGCAATTTCCTTAAAATATTCTTCTAGGATTTTGTTGTGTTAGGTTTTCAACGACTTGAAACACTCGAATTATTTTGTTGAATAAAAAAAAAAACTTTGATTCATGTGTACTGTGCAATGTTTAGATGGAGAGGATATATTCGTTGGTCAAAAACAATACGAGGGTTTCATTGCTATATACAAGAATAATTCTTTGCTACTATTGAGACTTGAATTGAGCCCCATTTGATAGAGATTAAAATTAGATTTTTAATAGATTTTGATAGAAGTTGATGAAATGCGTGGTTAAAAAGTTATGAATCCCTTTAAATATGTGGTTAAAATGAATTGTTGATTTTGATTTATCCCTACCAAACAGAAATTAAATTCCAAAAAGAACAAATTAATAATTTGCCCCCAATATAAATTTCCAATGAAATGTGGAGATGTATTACTACTAGAATATCCAGGTGTGTCTTATAATGCCCTATCAGTAGTTGATAAGTGTATTTTACATGCTCATTTACAATTTTAATCTTGAAAACTTAATATTTATTTTAATGAATTTCTACCTAATTATGTAAAATTATGTGAAGTTCGAGGTTGAGCGCAATTGATACAAAAAGTGGTGCTTTTGAGCTTAATTGAAGATTAATTTAGGCTTTTGAAGATCGTTCAGGGTTGCAATTAATCAATTGGAAGATGTTATTGGAGCAACTGGATGAATTCATGAGATTCGGTACAAAAAATTGATATTTGAAAAGTTTGGGGGGATAAAAATATAAGTTTTGAAAAGTTGGAGGACTAAACTATAAAAAGTGAAAATTAGACCACTGGTGGACGGTGGACCTCGGTTTGCAAATCAACGGCCTACCTGCAGCCAATATTTTACATGTATGTCTCGGGGGTAGGCGGCGGTTTGCAACTCGAGGCCGACTCGTGGCAAGCTCCATTTAAGCATTTTTGCGTATTGTATTATTTTATTTTATTTTCTTCTAGTCTTTTTGAGTTTGCTTGGGATGTGTACTATTCTAAAAAGTCTAATACTATATATTATATAAAGACCAAAGGGGGATGAGAAAAAAAAAATGCTTCACAACTTGAGAATTAGAGGGAAATAAAAGCAAATAAATCAAGGGTTTGAAGCATTTATTTGGGGCAAGAAGATTATCTAGGTGCACGAATCATCAATTTCTCTACATCTTAATTCAAACTCGGGGATATACTCAATTATTATTTTATGTTTTTTTTCATTTATTATGCATAGTTAAACTTTTTGTAGGGCGGACAATGTAGTTTATTGAGACCATTTGATTCAATTTTCAAGATTCTAGTTTTCAATTTCATGTGAGTTGATTTTATTTATAGTGTTTAACGCTTGAATTAGTTTCCCAAGAATTCATTGATCTTGTGAATCTATTACGAGTCGAGACTTGAATTTTAGGTTTAGACCACGTAGTAAAATTCAGGAATTAGTATAAAAGTATAGATACATTTTCTAGTTAATGCGGTCGTTGCACGGATTCTTAGAGATTTAATGTATTTAGCTAGAGTGTATCCGAATTCACATAGAGATATGAAATGAATTTAGCTAAATAGAATCAATTCGAACTCGAGAAAGCTAAGTTGAATATGTTAGAAGAATATAACTAAGTAAACAAAATCAATTGTTATAAAATTTGGTGATTGAGATTAAGAGAAAATTTATGGCGAACTCATGAATCTTAACACTTAAACCAACATATATAAACAAAAAAAAATCAAATTATATTATTTTAGTACATTGAAAATAAAAAAAATCATAAAAATAAAAGAAATACCTTCTATTTATTTTCAATTGAATAGAAGTAATTTAACCAATTATTAAATTATAGTTTTTGTGGGAACGATAGTTCGAATTCTTATGTCCACTTTATTACTTTTTATGATCCGTTGTAACGTCCCAAAATTCTTGAAATTCGAAACGTTACAAGAAAAAAAATATTTGGGACTCTTTAATGTTAACCCAAATAAATTTTAAATAATAAGATTTTTGGATTTTGAAATATATAAAAATAATGGTAGATATTTGTCCATATATACTTAGACAATTATGGTGTAATCGGATTCTGGAAAACATCTCAAGAAAATTCAGCAAATATCGGTTGCGCAGCAATTGAGAGAAAAATATGTTTGACCTAGTAAACGTTGACTAAAATTTATGAAATTTCAACACAGCCTATAAAACTCATATATGTAGAATATATAAAAATTTGGGGCCTCGAAGATAATGTTTGAAGTACAAAAATATTTTCCAACTATGCTGAACAGTCGTTTTGAAACTAACTCGACGCAGTCTACAAAAACGAACATAACTTTTTCTCTAGGTAATATTTTAAGATAATTCCAAAGATCACTATTAGAAGACTCGTAAAATTTTGAACCACAATGATTTCACTGTAAAACATATACTATAGCCCAAGTTACACCATTTGTAAGTAAGATGACAGAATATAAAAATTCAATTCACTGGTAATTAAATTTCATGCATAATCAATCCAACATTTCTAAGTTATAGTTGATATGCATGTATATAAAAACTAGAAGAAATAAACAATTGAAGATTTTAAAATAAAATGTCATCTAAGTGTTCGTAAGAGATTTACATAATTGGAAATTTTACTAGAAAGTTAAAGAGCATTTCAAATCGCCGAAAACTTGCCACTATGCCAAACCATTGTCATGCCTTGAATTAACCTGTANGATTTTCTTCAATTCTTATTCTTTTTCGCCCATTTTCGCACACTTTTCATTCCATCCATCAATATAAACCTACAAGCACAAATTATATCGAATTAAGCCATATTTCAACATATTTATCGACAATAGTCCATATTTTGTGGTATAAATAAGTGCGTAAAACACACTTATCAGCAGTATAGGTTGTAACAAAGTTGACTATGTTTAGGTCGAACTCCTAGTCGATAGATAGAAAGATTTGATAGATGGAAAGGGCAGACCTGAGCATGCTTAGCCCTTACATAAGGACCATCGCCTGAAGGAACCTTGTGAATTACGTGAAAGGGCTCTTTCTCTTTCTTCACCGTCTTCTTTAAATCACTTTCCATTTTCATTCTCTCTCTAAAAGTTCATACACTCAGCAGTTTATACATCCACAAATCTGGAGAAAGAATGGCAGATTCAGATGGAGGGAAGTAGCTAAGAATACAGCATATATACAGATAATTAATGAATCTGGACAACGGTGACGTCCATGTTCTATGATCTTAGATTAGACAATAAAAGCCAGTTCCAGGGTGACACGTGTCATTATGTCCCCAGTAATAATTTGGCAATTAGCATTTAAGAAAAAATGTTCGAGTTTTTCCTTACCAAATACGAAGAAATCTAACGTTTGCTTGTAACAATTTGTAAAAGCCATTGCTCGATGGCATTTCCCTCTGCCACGAGGAATAATATTATTCATCTAGATAATTTATGTCGTATTGAGATTATTGTTATTATTATTATATTGTTTAATAAATAAAAATATATTTAAATTTCATTGTATAGCTATGATCATCACTCATAAACAAAAACTAATTTCTTACCATTTCTCAAATAGGTAACATGTTACGATATATGAATTTTAGACACTTTGTAATCTATTTTGCGTGTTAGCGTGGTAAAGCTTGTTCCGAGTTAGTAGTCGATAATCATTTGAAAGCTGAGCAAATATGTGTTCATAAGCTAACTAGCTCCTACATCTGAGTTATCGAAAACCATGAAATATTATTCAACTTTTAAAGAAACAAAAAAGGACACGTTATTTTCCACTCAACTACCAAATATTAGTGAACAATTTGTTCGTTTTGAACCATCAATGAACAAACTCGACTTATTGAATTTATCTAACAATGGAATAGAACATGACACTTGATTCATTTGTTGATTTATTCTTTTTCTATCTAAAATTTAAATAAAGTTTTTTCATGTATCTTAATCGATGAAATTTTCATCACATCGCACCTAATCCAATCCAAAAAAAAAAAAAAATTAAAATGTAAGATTGTGCCAAAGCTTAGTGCAAGCTCCTAAGATATAGATGCGTTAATTCAACGCCAGTCTCTTTACACTTTTATTTCATATAATCCCATAGCCCGCCAGCATATGTTGTTGCCTAAGACCCACCGTAAGGATCTCCCAACGTAGGCAAGACCAGAGCTCAACGTGTCCTTGTTTGTTCAGTAATTTTAAAGACAATTTCTCATTCTACATTTCAACCAACCGGTAGGAACACTCTTAAAGCACATCAGTTCACGTAAGAGATGAAAAACCCAGCTCGACCCTCACAAACACACGGCAAGATATGGTGAGAGATATTCGCAGTCATTGAAACATAACTAGTATTTTGAAACAGGAAAACAAATTAGCAACGCGAATCAAAGAATTATGGCAGGCACAACCTGGCTACACTTGCTCTTTGGCATAAAATAGAAGCATATTTGGAACAACCTTCACCATATATCAACATGATAAAAGTCGAGCAAATGAACTGCTCAACGACCCAAGGTAACATAAGCCACAAGTAAACACAAATCTAAATGGAAACCAAGAGGCCAGCCAATGCAAGCTTTAGGTAGATCATACAAGAACAATTCTGAAACTATGCCTGGTTGCCGTCACCCTTTGCATAGCCACTCCTTGCATAGTTGCCCATCCTTCCACTTCCCCGGCCACGGCCATAGCCTCTGCCACCTCCACCTCTGTCTCTTCCATATCCAGCACCTGTCAATAAACAAAAAGATGATGTTTCTAATTATGAACAATTCTAGAGCAAGTTCAAACATAAAGACTGCGTATTCTTGCAAATTGCAATAGTCAATAACACGCCCTTATTTCAAAAAAAAATTGACATTTTCTTGAATTCAAGACATTAACAGAAAATCATTTGTTTGACAATCCTGAGTTAAAGAAGCACATTAACCACAATAATGCCAACCATTACCAACACCACGCCTGCCACCTCGGCCCCAGTTTGAATATCCACCATTTTCTGCCAGGATGAAAGATGAGGAGTCAGAAATATAGGATACTTGATGCAACGAGATATAAGACAGTCCGCATAATAGGACAAAAAATGGTTCTAGTGAGTGAGTACCTTGATAGCTTGCATATCCACCTCTGTTCCAACCCCGTCCCCTACCTCTGCCACGAGCTCTTCCTCTTCCATATGAATCTAAATATCAAATTTCATTAATATCAAGGATGTAATAGTCCAATATGAGGTTCCTTTTCAATTCCTTTTCTTAATATTACCTCCGTTACCAGCATTGTACACTGCACGCACTTGTCTAGGTGGTGGTTGCAGTTGCTGCAGCCGATAGTTATACTGTTGTTTAGTTTGCTCCATAGAAGATGGAGCTTGGTACCTATAGTGAAAAAAAAAAAAAATTATGCTCAGAGAATATCATATCAAGTCAAAAAACGTGCATGTGCAGAAAGATACAGAACACCTCCCACCAAAAACAGCAAAATTTTTGAGAATCTACAACAAACAACTACATGCTTGTAGCCAAGCAGTACAACAAGAAACATACCCAGTTGTTAAGAACTTATGTAGCTTTTCAAAAAGGAATGTTTCCAAACTCCCTCATCAAAGCAACATTTTCAGCATTGGAGCATGGGTATTTATTATATCTACCTCCTTACTTCCCTTGATCCTCTTAACCCTCCATAAAAAATCTAGTGGAGATTCAAAAAAACTTGAAATTACCCAGGAGAACTCTTGTTGAGCTCCTTAGTTGACAATGTGATGGAAATCAATGAGACTTGACGAGTCTGCTCCACTCTGAATTAGGCATTGAAATCAATATTAAAGACTCGGAAGTATATCTTCTACTTGCAAAATGCATTAAATTAAAGAAAGCAAAAATGAAACACCACTGAGTCCATAAAGCTGCATGCGAATGAAAACTATAAAGGAGTACAGACTAAATACACGCGAGTCGAAACTTACATCTCAAGGCCCTCTTCAATGGGTTCAAATGTATCCGTTATACTCATTGAACTGATGGCAGTGTCTTGATGCAATCGAGGGATTCTTCTCTGTTTCAAAACAAAAGGACCGAGTTCAGCCATTGTATTCAAAACAAATGAAAAAGGAAATATATGTACAAAGAGTTTATGAAGGTACCTTGATAATTTCTGCAATAGCCACTGTTTTGCTTATCGCCTGACCCATTGCTTTCAAGACTATCTCTTTCACATCTCTCTCCTAAACATCAGGAATTATAACATGCTTAGCTAGCACATTTGGATGATAGCAAACACAAAATACATGCAATAACTTGATAAATTCTTCAAAACTCAATTCTTGCAAGCTTTGCACCTATTGGGTGAAGTAATATAAACACCATGGAAATTTCAGGTTTTACTTGTTCAGAGGCCCAGTTCGTGAACAAGTGAAGCGATCGGAATGCACATGAGAGAGGATAAAGAAAAAAAAACAAATGCATCAAATTGAACAAAAATATTTGACACAAACTTCTATTAACAAGACTAGGCATGCTATTCAACCTCCGCAAATTTAGACTAAAAAAGTTGGATAAACTTGCATCACTGACCAGAGCCCTAATTTGCATTACATTCATATTTTGGCCAAAGATTTCATTATCCACACTCAGTTCTGGATAATCAATTCTGCAGTATATTAATTAATACATTACTCCCTCTTGTTACCAATGTGTTTGGATCACTTAAAATTAATTCTTCATAATTCCCCCGCAGAGACTATCCAATGCGAGAAGTTTCTGCACTTTGGCTTATGTTTGGTAGTTATGATTTTTTTCCCTAAAAGTTTTAAACACTGGGTGCTTACTTTTATTCTGGAATTCCTCAATGGTTCCGCAACGATATCGTCTCATTTCTTTTGAAGCATAATAGGTACCTACTCTTCCTTCAGAAGAAAAGCAGATTATTTCAGGACGGAACTGATCCTTAATGGGGAACAACTGTGGTATTCAAAATACTAGTCCAGATTTCAGGATGATTATACGCTACAGGATAAAAATATTAAATAAAAAGCATATCATCGTCTAATGGAGATGCAAGCATGTCCATTATATGAACATAAACAGAGGAAATTGGAAACGAGAAGAAAATTGTTCAACGCACAAGGCATTAGAAATACAAGTCGAAATAATGTTAAAATACAAGTTATCATCCTTCCTCCTGGCCCACTAGAGATAAAATAATTGAAAGCACAATAAAAAAATTTGTGAAAACAAATAAACAACAGAGAATCTATCACGAGTCTCTTAATTAAATTCACAGGTAAAACTCGCCATATTTACCAAACTTGTATTACTCAAATACAGATCAAAAGATACAAAATAATGAAGATGGGGAAATTTATTGCTCATGTAATATCTAAATTCTCAAACAATCATTAAACAAAGACAAAAAAAAAATTAAACGAAGGAAAAAAGGCAAAATAAATGTAAATAAAAAAAGCTCATAAAATCATTCTATGAACTGAATTCAACTGTAAAACCAAGAAAAGAAAATTAGAGCGCCCAAATACAAGCAACGATATCACAAGAACGCCTTAAAATCCATAAATGTCATAATGCGAAAGAAACAAAATCAAACGACATAACATGAACATACTAAAAACAGCAACAAAAACCACAAAAAATAAATAAAAAAATAAAAGGAATACCATGAAAAAATAGCAACGAGAGATAATTAATGTATAACCTGAAGAAGACTAGTAGCATAGATGATGTAATTACGGACCAAACCCTGAGAAGTAATTCGGATCTCATTCTCGTTAACCGGCAATTCCGGTTTCGGCTTTTCAACCTTCTGGTATCTATCCATTTCTTTTTCTTTTCAAACGCAGAAGAAAAATGAAATTGAAAACGAAATCCCCAAAACCCTATAGACAAATTACCAGTGCATATTTATATATATAGGTAGAGGGAGAAACTATAATTTAAACCCTTGCTTGGGATTGGGAATTGGGATATGCTACCTTTTCTTTTGGAATTTTGAGCCGATTTTACAGTCTTACAGTTAAGAATTTGGTGGGAGAAGAGAGAGAAATCATGTAACACGCGCAGGTTTAAAGGAACAAAGAACCACGCCAAGTAAAATGTAAATGGCGTTTGTATTGTCGTAGTTTGAAAAAAGAGATATTTTCAAAAATGTCCAATTTTAGAAATCATGTAACACGCGCAGGTTTAAAGGAACAAAGAACCACGCCAAGTAAAATGTAAATGGCGTTTGTATTGTCGTAGTTTGAAAAAATTGAGGGATATAGCACTGGATTTGGCACCACAAGTAAAAAGTTTAACACACTCTAGTTTTTCCACCCGAGCACTCAAAGTATATACAAATTCACTTATTAAAATAAAAAAAAAGTACGGAGAGCGTAAAGATGAGTTGATCTTAACTTCAGAGATATGTTAATCAGCAAATCTATGGACGGATGAGATTATCCTTACTCTTGACCTCTCAAGATTTAAGCAAGGAAAGGAGCTAGTTCTACTTACTAGCTCGAACGTAGCCAAATTCTCCATGAGATTTATTTCCTTTACCGAATGTTTAGATGAAAAATTAGCAAGGGAAATGACGAGAAAATTTCCAAGTCCTGTTAATTGTGATTAAAATTAATTATTTATTTTGATTTAAATTTTAATCAACTTTTTTTACCGAACCACACAACTTAATATTTTGAAACAAAACAAAATGATGTACAAAGAAAGTAGTTACAATAAGAACTTTTGTACCCCGTTTGGCCTCCGTTAAAATTATAATACATTTTTCTTTTCTTTTCAACTACAGATTCTCAAATGAAATAATATTATACGTAAACCAAAAAAAAATCATTTTTTCAAACACTCATTCTCCAAAAATATAATATTCCGAAAAATATAATCTTAAATAATGGAGCCCGAACAAGGGCTTAATTTATGTCCCGTTTGGTACCGATTAAAATTCAATTAAAACTGAAAATATGACCGTTATTAAGTCCCGCTCGTCTAATAAAAGTCAACAATAACAACTAATTTTTCAATTTTAATCCGATTTTAACCTCTACCAAACGACTTAGGGAATTGTAACACTCCTTCGGTTCATAAAACTTGGAAGGTAAGAAACATAAAAATTACAAATTTGTAAAATGGACGCAAAAAAGGCGAGTCGAGGGACCAGACATGACAACGTCACAATGCACTCATATAAGACAACACGAGCGAGAAGTTATTGCCCAGGCGAAGATATCCCAAAAACTTATTGTTAGCATCCACCGAGGTTACTTAACGATGGGCTTTATGTTCCAATATGAAAACTTGGTCAGCATAATTGACATCGTTTCTATACAAAAAACTCGTACATTTTCTCCCTCAGTTCAAAAAGTAAAGCATTGCCTTTCTCCTTTAGTTCAAGACAAGCAAGGACATACCATTGGTATATTCAAGAAGAATCATAAACACAAACTATACAAGCACGGTCCCAACAAAATCCAGACTAGCAAGAGCAATATATGTGAGGGAGAAAAGAGGTAAATAAACCTGAAATATTTGAACAACAGCGCAACACGCGTTCATGAAGGACCGTGTTAATGTAAACACGTTTGAGGACACACACACACACTAATGACATTTGAATCCACCACAAACTGACAATACAATAATAAGAATCAAAGCAATGATGATGGCGAGGACAATAAGTTTTATCTTCATATTCTGAAACCACATCTTTCTCCTCATCTGGGTCCCTTGTGTCCTAAAATCTTGCGCCTGCAACAAAGTTGTAATGCTCATAGCATCATCTAAGAGGCAACAGTATGATAATTTAAAATCCGAGGGTAAAGACTGAAATGCTGGAAATTAACAAATTCCATAGAATTGTGAAATTAACAAATTCCATAGAATTGTGAACTCCCCAAGGAATTTCATGACGAAATTTATAATATAAAGAAATCTCAGTTAAAGAGTGCTCATGCCCAAATGCCGCAAATGGCTTCAGAGCCTATCAGCCTAGCAAACTAATAAAATTCAATACTGAAGAACTGAACAATACCATTGTCTAATCATATAGAGACAAACCAGAAACCTAAATCCAAATTTCAAAATTAAGGGGTTGACCATAAAGAAATTAACTGACAGATTCTTATAAAACCTTGACCACAGATGGCACCTAAGCATTTAACAGACATAATCTTATAAAATCTAGACTACAATTAAGCATTTATCATAGATCCAGGGCACAAAAAGTAACAAATTGATCTATCAGCTTTGTAACTACTTTTGATGTTTTCATACTTTTTCTGCACTAGCATTGCTGTTGTTGAGCTATACCTTGCTGTGAAGTCCGAACATTTAATAATTTTAAAACTACATTCCCTAAATGTAATTTCATCGAAAACTGCTACTCTACATGGCTTCTACTGGTAGCATCTCATTAGATAGCTAATCCCGAAGTCCATGTGCATAATTCATAGCCAAATGAACTTTTCAAACATAATGTTCAAGACTCTTCATGCAAAGGAAAAAAATGCACGTCCATTTACAAACCTGGGAACGAAGATTCTCAGTTTTATCCACCAGAAGCTCAATTTTCTCTCCTCGATCAAGAACCTGCAGGCACAAAAGTCTCAATGACAAATTTTGCACCATATTTCTGAATCTTAGTCTTCTCAAATCATCATACACTGAATTGTAGAAATCTCACAGGATGGATTAATCAATAGAAAAAATGTTAAATGCATTTTACCTTCTCAATGTTTTCCATCATCACCCCTTTGACTTCTGAAACCTGAGCCTTTACCTTTGCAAGCTTGTTGATCTCCTCTGGATGATCCACACAGTACTGCATTTGCTCCTTCAATTTGGGCCTAAATTTTTGTCATGATTTTGATAGGCAGCGTTCATTAATTGAAAATTTTATCCAAAAAAAAAAAAAGGAATGAAAGATAGCCCTTGTTTGGTTTGTAGACAAAAATCATATTTTTAATAGATTTTTATAAAAGTAGATGAAATGTGTGGTTGAAAAGTTGTAGGTCCCATGAATTGTATAGTTATAATTGATTGTTAACTTTGACTTATATTCTAATTCTTTTTTAAGCTAAAGGGGTATTTGATGGATATTATTGAGGAAATAATGTATTTTAAATAGTGAAATGATGAGAAATATGTGATTAAAAAGTAAGGAAAAATTATTGATGTGATGGAAAATATTATTTTATTGAAAAATGAGTTTTGAAAGAATGTGTGTCAAACAAGGGCTAGATCAAACGGGGCATAGTTTCAGGGTGGAAAAGAGAGCATCAACCCCTAACTTTCAATGCACGCAATTAACAGTTGTAGGAGACTCTCAGCCCAAAAAAAGAGAATAAACATAAGTATATGGAGATTACCCAAATTCTCTATTCAGGCTGTTAGCAACAGCTGTAGCAGCCTTTCCCCCACTATATTTCTTGGTGAAATCCTCCTTAATACGCTCAAGAAATGCCATAGGAATCTGTCTGCCAACAGATTCAACAGCAACAACACAATATGCTGTCATTCAGATATAGAAAAAGTCAGACCAGCTCTAGAAAAAGAAAAACCAAAATAACGTAAGACTGGGACAGACAAGATAGAGTCCATGTATTGCATAGTTGTTAAGAATGCACATCTTCAAGCACAGTGATCTAGGTGAGATTATAAAAACTTTGACAACTTTATTTCCTCTTCTGCATAGTTTCAATTTTTGTAAAAATCAGTCAAAATCTATAGGACAGTTCCAGTCATTTAAGTTTCTAAAGATGAGGGATGGATGGAATGGAATTATTGAAATCAGGTCAATTCAAAATTAATCACCATAGCAAACAGTGGCCTACATAAGTCAAAGCAAAAACAGAATGCAATTCATGATACTTCCACTACCAGATAATATTAATATACTAAATTGATAATAGTTACAAGGTATTAACAAAAAGTTTACAGTATACTGAAAACAAGGTTGTTACTTTCGTTTAGGGTGTGTT
>CAIGRF010204093.1:15713-26250 GCA_903798235.1 Fraxinus ornus | reverse complement strand
AAAACTTGGAAATCAAGTATGTTGGTTGCCAAATTAAATTTGTCTATCACACGTCACAATGGGGAAGAATTTCAATGGCTATCCATATCCTCCCCCTATCACAGGAATTCAGCCAGGAAATGATGATTATTTGGAAATTAATGTAGAATTATAGAGTTAGTGGAGAGAATATTGTGTTGGGCCGCCATTTCTTCTAAGGAAAAATCTATTACAGCCACCCTCACAATAGGGGGCCACCACGTGTCGTGTAGGTAAAAAATTATGTCAAATATTTGGTACACGTAGCACTACCCTTCTTCTAAAGGCTATATTAGAAGATATTGCATTTTTGGTTCAACAACCTTTCAAATTGAGTAAATTAGTCACAAAGTTTTATTATAATCGCAATCGACAGAAACCCTACCAATCTCATCAAAATCATCACGTGTCCTTCAAGGACGCATACTTCCAGTCTTTCACTTCAAAGGAAATTGGGATGAGTTATGTTGTTGAAAGTGATCGTGCAGTTATAAATTTATAATAAAGGATGGTGACAAACTAATCTTTAAGTTGGAGACCATCTTGTTACTTGAATAATAACTTGGGACCAATTATGCATTTCCCCTAATATTATAAGATTTTGCCATTTGTACTTTATTCCCTTCATATCATTGTTGACATTGCCTCTGTCTTTCAGAAAAATGTGGGTAGAAAAACTATTTTTAAAAAAAATAAAAATTGGCGAATGACAATTTGCCATGTGGCAAATGTCAAACTTGATGTACAACAAGCATGATTGATCTTGAAATATAAACTCGTTGTCAAATAATAATATTTATGATTTATATAAAAATTGTATCATAATTTGTTTATAAACTCAGTAAAAGTTAAAACATTAATTTCAATCAAATTGATTTACAAAAATCATTTCGTGGAATTACTACTATTCCTCTTTATAAATTTGTTAAATGAGACTAACTAATTTTATTACAAATAAGTTAACACGACATGACCATACACGGTTGGTAAAATATAAATTACTTAAAAGTAATTTTGGCCAGCTTTTAATCTTAGCCAAACATAATCCATCCAATCTCGTGACAAATTCAAGGCGATTGACCTTATGCCAGTAACTTAGGCATTAAAATCTTGAAATTTTGGCTGAAAATCTGATAATTGGACAAAATTGTGGATTTAATAATGAACGAGTTGATGTGAAAATTCAATACCTTGCATGTGCACGGAGAGTGATGTGACATTATTGGTTAAGTGGAGGACGAGAGGTTCCCAAGTAACTATCACTCAACCGTCACAATATAGAATGCACCACAGCAATCCAAGTAACATGGTGCATGGCTGTACTCTTTATTTAACGCGGGTAAAGATTTTATGCTCGAAATTTCGTTGTTGACGTCTAAATTGCTCTTCATACTCTGATCAACAACAAAAAGATTAAGGCATGAAGATTTCTACAGGATATTGACGCGTTAATGAGCCAGGCCATTGAAGTAGAGTGACCAATTATACTTCAATACTTGAGTCATCACAACAATAAAAAGAATTTTCACAAACTTTTGGTTAGAGTTAATAGTTGCTTAATTTGAGCCAAAAATACTTTTCTACTTGTAGGAGGACGTTGACACTCTTCTATCGAGTTAGTAGTTGTCCTTTCTCGAGAGTCAAAGACAAACTGCTATTGAGGAAAGTGAATCACATCTCGTGAGTCTTATGCGATCTCACCCTCGAGTTTAAGTTGCACGTCTCGTCAAGTAGCTTAAAACTTGCTCTTGATTTCAATTTTTTGTCACGTCAGTTTGAACTTTTACCAATCGTAATGTATTAATAAAAATGAATTAACGGTGATTAGGACATGTTAAAAGGAGTCAAACTTACACGCAGAAGGACGTGTATAAGATATAAATACGTATCTGATATCATTCTATCCTATCTAGCAAGTCTTGAAACGCCATTGGTCATTGCAAAGAAGAAACAGGCAAATCTCCATGTGAGGGTGTAGGCGTAGCTTTCAAAGCGAAATCCACAAATCAGCTTAATTGTTGCCTTTGATGGAGGCCAAGTGTCCCCTCAATGTATTGACATGTGTCATACAGGTTGCATCGCACGTCAAACGTTGTTATGGAGTTGCGGCGTGCTTTGCGGTACAAAAATTATAAATTAATTAAATCAAGATTTATTTTAAGTTTGATTTTTAGAGCAAAAGCATGTGGGAGAGGCATGGAATTTTTGGGTTCGACGCGGCATAAATAATTTTTTGAATTGAAGTCAGAAATAGATAGAATTTGAAATAGTTAGTTAGAATAAAGTGTAACCTTTTGAAGATTTGGTGGGATTCATGATTGTGTTTTTTTGTTCAATTGTGTTTGCACTAGGCACGTCTTCATCTTGTGTGCATATTTAATTTGGAATGTTTGCATGTCATATTATTTTGTTTATTATCTATATTTAGCCACCGTATAATTCAGATAAAATTTCGATTTTTAGTGAATATTGATAAAAATTGATAAAATATGTAGTTTTTTTTTTTAGCCCCTGTTTGGTACACATTAAAATTTTCATTCTCATTCTTCTACTCATTTTCAATCACGTATTTTTCAATAAAATAATATTTTTCATCACATCAATAACTTTTCCTTCTTTTTCAACTACACATTCTCCATGAATCTACTATTTCAGAATACATTCTTTCAAAATAATGTGGCTCAAACACACTCTTAGTTGATTTTAGCCCCTGTTTGTTCCATATACTTTCCCCATTTTTAGAAAAAGTAGTGTCGTTATTGTCAAAGTTGGGGGCCTACACAAGACATAGCTGGTCAACAATGGTGGGCGGACCACTGGTTCCAACGGTACAAATTTCTCTACTTTTGAATAATTAATGACAAACAAACAGAACTTTAAAAAAAGTTGAAGATACGTGTGATTGAAAAATTGTAGATGCAATAAAATATGCGATTAAAATTAATTATTAGCTTTGATTTAAATTAACATTCATAATTTAATTTTTACCAAACATGGGTCAAATCTCTTTAAAGTTTTAGACTCTTAAAAATTAAAAAACTAATCTTGTACCATACTTATATGCCAAACATGCAATTATATAAATGAGAAATTCTTCACTACCAAGTAGGGGTTCACACCGAATACTCATATATAGGGGGTGGGTATTTTTTTTTTTTTTTATTGAGGCGGGTCCCATACGTGAGGGACTGGCCTGGCAAAGCAACCTCAATCTATATAAATATTTGTGTTCCACGTTTTGGCAGGTTGGCCTCAATATCAAATCGAAATATCGACCCAAGACGAAGATTAAAAGCCGTAAGTTAAGAAATCATAGAATTTTCGAGGTGTGGCCATATTAACACCCTCATACGAGATTGTAACAGTACTGTCCTAAAGTTTTCTAATCACAGCCGTAGACCGTCGCCCCAATCTGAATCCAAGAATCGCCGCCCAATTTTCTTGACAAGAGGGGGGAAAAGGAAGATAACATTGAACCAAGAAAATGAGTTGGGGAGTCCTAATCACAGCATCCCCATCGGGTTATTGCATGCAAAATGCTTTTGGTCCACGCATTTCACTTCACCATCCATTCTTTTCATCGTATTTAAGCTGCAATTGCAGTTCCACCCCTGGTGACATGGGCGGACCTAGGGGGTGGCTGGGGGGTCACGTGCCCCCCCCCCAAGATTTTGAAGATTTTTTTATTTTTATTTATTTATTTTTAATATACAATGGAACACTTTCTCCCTAAACCAACTTCACACGCAAACTCATTTTCTCCTCTCCAACACGACACCAGTCACACCATCCTTTTCAACCCCTTTTCTCCCGTCCCGTCTAGCGCTCTCTCCCACCAGCAGAATCAGTCGATTCAACCACGCCGTCCCTCTCTAGCTCTCTCAGTCCGGTCTGAGCTCTACCCCTTCCTCTCTCGGTCTCTGACTCTCTCAGTCTCTCCCCGTGAACGGACCCGTTTCGAGTTACTACTACTGCTAGGCTACTCCGCCTCCGCCCAAGTACAAATTCCAAGCTCCGACGGCGACCTCCAAGGTAACTTAATGCCCATTGACTGTTAAGTGTTAAATCTAATGTTTTGTAAATTGGAAGTGTAGTTTTTCCAATTTCATTTTCCACCAAGTTATAATAGCTAATGTTTTGAAGTTTGAACTGCATTTAGGGATAATGGATTGATTATTAGGGATTGATAATTAGGGTTTTTAGGGATTTAGGGATTTTGATTGTAACTTGCTGTTTAGAGATTGATCGTTGTCATTGATATTCAAGGATTTTAGATTTAGGGATTGATTGTAACTTGCACATAAGTAACTTTTAATGTGATTGATTCTTTATTTGTTTCAGTTATGGACAAGTAGAGAACGATTGTAATAAAATATCTTTTACTTTACTTTTTTCGTCACTTTTTGAAAGTTTGATTGTGCCCCCCCTATTTAAGAAGTCTGCGTCCGCCACTGCTTGGTGAATCTAGTCCTGGTGCCCCTTCCTTTTCATTTTCCCCATAAAAGCCCACGAGAGATTTCACTAGTTTTAATGTCAATTTTGAAGATATTTAATCTGAACCGCGTTTTTAAGTCGAGACTATTGAGCGTTATACTTATTTTGTCATTGTCATAATTTGCTTCGAGCCCAACATTAATTTCTGCCATTTTTATTTACATCAGTGAACAAAGGAAAATATTCGACATTTTGTAGGTGACAATGAGAGCAGAAGTGTTCTAGATGCATTCTTCCTTGGGAAAGCTCTGGCGGAAGAACTTAACGAGCGTATAGAATCAACTGTTGGGGAGTTTCTAAGGCCGTTTGATTCTCATTACTGTAGAATGAGAATGAAAAATATAGTCGTTATTGAAGCTTACACAAGATATAGAAATTCGAAATTAATGGTTTGATATGATTAATAACGATCATATTTTTCATTTTTATGAATAAAAAATGAGAAACAAACGGGGGCTAAGTACAATTGGTAGATTGCGAGCTGAGCAACAAAAGCAAGTACAAGAATTTCAGGTACTCATTCTTGGAATGGGCTGGTAAATATATGATTAATTGTTAAAATGTTTTTAGCTTCATAGTGCTGTGGAACCAAAAATGTCAGATCTGGTGAAGAATTTGTGTTAACTGCACTGGATGGCTTAGTTTGTCTAATTGTCTCTTAAATTTGGGGTCGACAACATGTTCTATCTCACCACTCCAGTTGATTTATTGCTAGACAGTTGAGAGATCGGCTTGTCACTCTTTTCAACGGGAACCCATATAACCACTCTATAGATTTACGCAAAACATGTCCCGATGTCATCCGTCTAGTCATTTATTAGATAATTTCTCTACTGATAAATGGGTAAAACCCGTAATTGTGATTTTGATAAGGCTAAACATGCATATTTACACGATCTTGGTCGTTGCAAAGGAAAATGCTTATTTTGATAAGAAATCGTTCTTAGTTCAGTTCGGTAGAATGTGGTCGGTTTTGATGCATTTCATGTAATATGCTTGTTTGGCCTAAAATTTGGGTATCCAATCCTTATGGACTACTAATGGGAAAAGTATGTTTTCTTCATCATAAATAGACAATTTCTGTCTTGTTTTGCTACTAATGACGTGGCACAACCCTTCAAACCCCCTATTCAGGATCTTCATTACCATCTTGGGGGGAAAAAATTCAGGTTTTTTTAAACATTTTGAATAAAGTTATAGCAAGAAGTAGACCTACTATGTTGTTAAGAACAAATCGTTTTACCCTCTTTCTCGTATCCTGCTAAAAGAGGGTCATTTACTTGAACACTTATTGTTTGCTATATCTGCAAATTCTACCAGTAGTTACGAAGAATCCCCGCTAGATAGACAAATTGTGCGCTACACATACGTTACCCTCTCATGTTCTACATCTAATGATACAAAGACTATATGATCGATCTTGTCTCCGCTTCATTTATCAGGCCCCTTGCAACAAATGAGCTATTTGTCTACTGAGAACATTAAAAATATCCTAACATACGCGTGTGCAGGAGAGGATGTGTTGGAGAGAGCTGAAAGAGCCAAAAAGAAAGCAGCATGTGTTTGCATGGTAATTATATTAAGATTATATGAAAGAAACTGTGGGTTTTTCAATATATATATTTTTAATTAATTACCATGATATTTGTTCTAAATTAAAATTTGAAAGTTTTTCAAGTAAAACCTTTGTGTTAACTTTCTTTTCAAACCTTCTCAATTTCCATTCTCATTGGACTATAATGTGCTAAATATCGACTTCCACCGTACAAAAACAGAAGATTTTTCTGTATGTACAGACCAATTTTTGACAGAAAATTTATAGATAATCACATGAGGGTGGGTTTCATGTGAATTAAATTTTGTCAAAAAAGTGACTCCCACCTATTTTTGTGTATTATGTAGGCATTCTGTATGTTTTTTTCTGTACACGTAGCATTTCTCAAAACAGAATTGTGTCAATACAATGAATCTCAGTGCAAAAATCACTCCATAAAATATTAACTAAGATGGGAAAAAAATGGAAAACGAATAATTGGCAGTCTAAATGGAGCTCAAATTATGTCTCAAACCTTCATCAAATATTTATAATTACTTGATAACAAGAACTAGAATTTTAATAAAGTTTCCACTTTCCAGAATCCAGTTCTATTCAGGTTCTTAGAATGGTCGAATGGAAAAGGTTTGATGGGGTGAGGAGAGGCTCGAACTCTCGACCTCAGGATACCTCAGAAGCTATGAGACCTACGCGCTAGCCAACTGCGCCACCACCCCTTTGTTGATCTTGTTGGCAGACCCTAAAGAAGGTTTAGTTTATTGGATCGATTGCTCATGGGTCCCACAGTTTCGATTCTAACATCTTGAGGCTTGAGCCACAAACCTTTCAAATACGCACCAAGAGTCCTCATCGGATTGAAATTTAGGCTGTGTCTGGGAGTGATTTTGTCAATCCAAAATCAATTTTTGGGTCAAATCACAAGGGCCCACTGACTGGTGAAGTGTTGCACGGTTTGTAGAGAAATTGGAAAAGAATGACCATGTTATCCTCCATGTTATTCTCTCACGTGTAATGAGGAGGGTAAAATTGGGAATGAGAGTGTTATGGCCTGAGTTGGTACTGCAAAGTTGTCAGCATATGTTCAATTAAAAATTGTAGAACGGTCAGATTTTTGCTTACCAACGGTTCAAATTGTAATTAACCGTGTGCCCAGACACGCACTTAGATTGAGCGTAAGAGGTCAAATTTTAAGAATGTTCATATTTTCAAAATTTTCCCCTTTTACTAAGTAATTTTAAAAAATTGATATTCAATACGCTTTCTTTCATTCCAACTAGGTTATTAATTCCTTGTATTGGTCATTCACTTTAAATCACAAGCATATAACAATTGTTGACCCCAAAAATTAAACTCAACACATGTCGAACTCACTCTCGCCACGTTAAGTACGGTTCCGACGCGTTCTTACTGGATTATGTTCGGTAATCAACCTGGAACGGATGCGGGAGGCACTTTCCGATAAGAGACAAAGCGTTCGGATTCCGACCTTATGAATCGAGGGCAACCGCACTATCAACGATTGCTGGACAGATTGAACTAAGAACAAATTACTCCTTTCCTTAGAAGGAATATGTGGAAGGATAAATAAAAAAAGGATGGATTAATGTTGAAACCACAATGATTTTCTATTCGGATTTGTATTCAGGAAATATGCAATGAACAATTGATGATAAATGTAATAAGTATTTTCTCTTTTAATTGCAAAGATGTCAACCCTCTATTTCTTACAAGGAGGGGTTATTTATACAGTCATGGCTGGCGTGGTGATTGTTGGATCAATATCACGTGGCCACATCTCCAACACCAAAACCTCAGATCAATGTCTATTCTTATAATTAATATTGATAGTGGATCAGTTGTTCTATATTGTAGGCTGACACACTGATACACCTTTACTACAGGCGTCGCATCAGTCATTTCGGAGATCTTCGAATCTTCAGTGCATTCAGCATCGGCCTAAGGACTTCTGGCGTAGTAAAGCTTCGAACAACTTGTAAGGATCTCGACTTCAAGCTTCTCAACCTCCCAATAGAGTGTGATTCAACATCAGTTTCGACCTTCATTGAAAGGACTTTGAATGTTTGTTCCTTTTACCATTTTGGTCTTTCCTTGACTTCTCAGCCAACGTGGCTTGGTTGTCCACATAGCAATCTTTATAGGAGCCTCGGTGGCCAGTAACAACAATATCATTTGAAATTATATTAGACAGCAAAATAATGCTTAGGCATTATGAAGAAATTGACATCTACTACAGCATCATGAAATGCGAATTGACAGCACCAAAACTGTGTTTGCTAGAGCAAGGAAAAGTAACCAAAACTAAATTATATATTAAATTTTCGAAACCTGGAGAGTTCTATACTAAATTTTTGAAACCTGGAGCGCTTTTGTCGTCAAAATGAGTAATTGAGGGATTTGAACAAGCCTCCTATAATGTATCTAACTAATAACTAAATATAAAAGGAGGAGTTTCAATTACTGTTCATAAGCCATGGGCAATTTAAGCCGAGCCGTATGGGAGTGAGCCGTGGTAGCCGATCTGCAAAGCCAACCACCGCCTTCCTTTCGTCCTTCGAAACCATACCCACCGTAGTAACTCCTCGATTCATGCCAATAATAATTTTCATGTCATTTTTATAATTGGAATTTTCACAATCATTTCATGTTCTTGAGATCGTGCGTTCCTTATTGGGGTGCTTTTGCTGTATTTAATTAGAGGTAGTTGCAATGGAATTTGGTTTAAATTTTTTTTTTATTGGCAATGAAAAGAAATTTTATCACTAATTGTAACCAATTATATCTCTTTAATGGACAATTTTCATGAAAATAAAGTCAAACGAACACCAAAAGATCCAAAATTTCAATATTTTTCAGATGAAAAATTATACCAATCAAACACAATTAATCTGACAATTCCCAATAAAACAAGTTCTATTCAATTCAATTATCTGAAATTCATTTTCTTTCCATCCAATTTCATTCTTGCAATCAAACGAACTCTTAGTGTAAAATATATATGAAATCCATGAATAACTCCAAATAAAGTCCCCGTCAATAAATTTGGATTCGACTATAATATGATATAAGAAATGGCTGAATTTATTAATTGAGGAAAAGTTCTATGTAACTTGGCTTCTTGTGTTGCCTTCTAGGAGGTCAAAGTAACTGACGTTAAGCAAACTAGATAACATAATTTAAGAGATTTGGTGGTGAAGTTGAGCATTTCCCATCGAAGGTATAATCTGAAAAGCAAGAGAAAAATCGATATGTATTAATTTAATATTATTTATTACAATTATTCTTAGAAAAATAAAAAATATGTGAAAACAGAGTCAAAATAGAGAATATTGTTGAAATGTATAAAAAAATTTAATAACTCAATTATAAAATACTTTCTATTATACATAATATCATTGATAATATCTTACTACCTCATCTGGTCCAAGATTTAAGTACTTTTCAAAGTATGATTAATAAAATGCCTACAAACTAAGAAAAGTAGCTACTATTTGTGTAAAAAGCTCAACACGAAATCAACGTAGAAACAAGTGTGAAACACTATATGATACGATATGTGAAAACATTGTTTCTGATAAAAATAAATAAATAAACAGAAGACAGAACACATTGAAACCATTGCATATAAAACTTAATGTACTTTCTAAATTATTTAAAGAAAACATATTTATCTTAAATTCTAATTACTTCTTAGTTTTTTTAGATAATGTTAAAGCTTGCAATTAATTTAATTTCTAGTTGAAACTCACAAGTTACTATAGGTTAATTTTTTACTTAAGATTGCAATAAAGCCCAAAATGAATTACAATTCCCAATTATACTTCGTCAATTCTTTTCAAATTCTCTTAAAAAATGAAAAAGAAACAAAAAAGCAGTAAACTTTTTCTTGACGCGTTTTTTTTTAGAATGTCAAGGTGGGAAAGCTAGTTTTTGTAGAAATTTGTGTCCCCCGGCCCCACTCCTCAAGTACATATCTTTTTGTATTTTTCCATTTGTTAAAAAACCAATTCACCAGAAAACTCATAATAGGGTAGGCCCATTGTAAATTTAAAAAATTTAAAAAATGTGCGGACCCCACATAGTGTGAATATTTTGGTCCATTTCTATTGGTTATTTGGTTTTTCCATCTGTATATGTAGCCATGGATGTAGCCAGGATTTCAATCTTGCGGGGACGAAAATATGGGGGGTGGAGGATTGAAAACGACGATTTTAAGTACCAAAATAGTCAAATTAGATTGACTGACCAAAAAAACAATCAGTTTGTTGATACAAAAACAATATGTCCATCTATGTGTCTAACGCTATACAAATTGAAAACATGAACGTTAGATGAATATCAACAAAAAGTAAACTGTCTATCTATATAACAGATGGTAGAGATGGCTTGGACATCTAAAATTGGTCTCTCCTTGTCCTCATCACTTCAAACTCGTCAATAAGAGAATCTAAT
>CAIGRF010204093.1:0-15086 GCA_903798235.1 Fraxinus ornus | reverse complement strand
TTTTGGATTGAATTTGGGCTATTTATTTATTTAAGTAATTGTTTGATGTTTGGTTTAGGTCTAAGATTTTTGTATGGTTGAATTTTAAAGTGTAAGTTATTGGATCAATATTTATTAATCGAAAAAAAAAATTTTCAAAATTTTGCGGAGGCGAGTCAAAATTTTTCCGGGGCAAAACTGAAAAATACATTACAAATTAATTAGGAATAGTGGACTAGCGGACAATGTTGAGAGTATCTCCGTCTCTGGACGTAGCACGGATCTTTTTATGTCCATCCAAATGACTTTCCATAATGCCAAGTGTGAACAAGGGAAAATCTTGTTTGGTTGATTTTCCAACTTTTTCTTTTTTTGTTTATCTTAAACTTGATTGCATGCAAATATCTTAGCCTCTTTCGTTTAATTAGTATATTTATTTTTTGTTATAAACCACGAAAGAAAGCTATGTATGATTGATGACACAACGCGTTTTTCAAAATTCTCAGACCCGCCACGTTGAAAGTAATGATCAAGGCATTAGTTACTTCATTAAAAATATTGATTGAGTGTGGATCTGGTATTGCTTATTCTGGGATTAAGCAAAGTATCGATGAAGATCGTGGAAATAAATTCAATTATGATAAGCTCGCAGGATATCTTTTTGACAATTTTAAGTGGTAATAATTAGAATTATTAAACTTCGTACCAAAACGAGCCATTATGTTCAGATCTCGCCGTCATCTATATTTATTTCAGCAATGCTACATGTACAAGCTGTACACCGCCAGAACACTCTCATCATAGGTGGGTGGGGAGGTTTTTTGCCAATATTTTAATCATGTGAGGGCCACTCTCAATATTCACACATTTGAATTCCTGTAAAGCTTAAAGCCTGTACTTAAAGCTTTTTTGTATTTATTTACTCAAACCACATTTCACATGAGTAATGTCAAATATTAATAATCCAATTATACATGTTTGCTTAATGTTAGAGAGTTCTACGTAAAGTAAATAAAAATTAGTTTTATGAACACTCTAGATGGACCTTTTTTTTCCTTGTTTTACAATCTATCTATCTCAAGGCTCATAGAGTCATAATCAATGCCTTCGGAAAAATAAAGAAAAGTTGAAAAAATAAAAGGTTGGGGACACCATGACGACTTTGTCGAAGTAAATAACAATTTGAAGTTAACATGAAATTGATGTTTAAACAAACCTAAAGGAAAATACCTGCATGCCTTCCAAGTAATCGAAAAATGTCCATGTCTGGTGGGGGTGTGTGTGTGTGTGTTCATATTTAGGACATGTTCGATATGACTTAAAATCCAATTAAAATTGAAAATAAATATGTTATTGGGTCTCACTCGTCTAATAAAATCAACAATAACGACTAGTTTTTCAATTTTAATTCGATTTTTATATCTTCCGAACACGCTCTTAAAAGTTAAAATTAGTTGACGATTTATTTACTAATTAGTAGTAATTATGAAGCTTGAAAAACAAACACGGTTCCACATTATCAACAAGGAATGTCGTTTTTGTTGACAAACCTCACACACTTCCTTTAATTTGAATGATAATTTTGCCCTATCCAATTTGGACACTATATGTTGCCTGCCGCCAACCTTAAAATAAGAAAATTAAATACTATAATTAAAAGGAGGAGACACAAAACTTTGTCGGTATTTGTTAAACTGTTGGTCCAAGATTAAACAGTCGGTTCGATTGAATTCATCATAAGTCGAAATAAAAACTAAGTTATTTTTTTTTTAAAAAAAAAAATAGAACTGTCCTAATTTGATATGATCGTTTATTTGTTAAATTTGATAGTAAAAATAAATAAATACATATTAAATGTTACTAGATAAATAATTATAATCTGTCCTCGCCTAAGCTTTACATTCTTAATTAGATTGCTTGTACATACAAAATTGAATAATTTTTCTTATAAAAGAAGATGAATCATGATCGATTCGATCTTATTTGTCTTGATCTAATTCGACCATATTGTTTAAATAAAACTTCATTGCATCTAACCTGAACAGACTAGTGATATCAATAAAAACCAACTACTATTGGAAATTCAGTCATGGAAAAAAAGTTAAATTTAAATAGGATAAATGGTAACTCTAAAAATAATATTGACCTCAACAACTAAATAAAACGACAAGTCACCATTCTCGATGGAAGAATCAACTTTGTGTTAAGGACTTTGCTGTACCTACAGACTACACACAACATTTTGGAGGGAGATTTTTTTTTTTTTTTCAATATTTTATACATGGGGTCCACTACATGTGAATTGGAAATCAAAAATCTGGTCCAATTCTAGTAAAAATTCCCTGTACTTGAATCATTTTTCTTGTGTTAAAGTTTAGTACTTGGATGTTTACGTGATTATGCTAGTCGCCAGATCTCTTAAAATATCTGTCTGAAAGATGAGAGAATTTTTTTTTTTTGGAAATGATTAATGACAAAAAACCCCCTAAAAACGTTTTCATTTACGATATACCTCCCTATCTATTGAAAATTGCAGAAAACCCCCACCGTCAGATTTTTCGTTAAAAATGGTAAAAAAAAATCAAAATTATAAAGTAATAATTTCAATTTAAGTATCTAAACTTTTTATTCTTTTATAAATTTTCATTTTTTATGTACTACCCACAATCTCAAACCTTTAAAACTTTATTTTCCACCCTACCCCATTTCATTTTCTTTCCAAAAACTTTATTATTTTATTAGTCACTTCCAAAATCCTTCACCACAAATTCATCATTTCTTCTTCTCATTAATAATGAAAAATCATAATCAATACCCCCATATACAGAATTTAATAGAGACAATATTCATATGCGCTCAAATAAGTGTAATTTAACTATTAATATTGAAATTAAAATAAATTTAGAATACATACACAGTGGATGAAGGCATATCTGAAAGTGGTGAGAGATAAAGAATGCTGATTGTCACCCGTTGACTTATAGATTCAATTTTAACTAAGTTCTCGTAGAATGAACTGAAAATAAAGACAAAAAAAGATATACATTATAATTATTTCTATGTCGAGTGTAAATACACGTAGAAAAAATAAAATCATTCAGGCTAAATAATATGTCTATAAGAAACTTCAAATTGGTAATCAAAAGCACTTTTCTTAGCTCTTAAATTCCTCACCCTAAAGATCCCTATTTGGAATGAGGAGAAGAAATGATGAATTTGAGGTGGGGGATCTAGGAGAATTTTAGAAAACATTAAATAAAATAATAAAGTTTTGGGGAAGAAGATGAAGTGGGGTAGGGTGGAAAATAAAATTTTAAAGTTTGGGATTGTAATTGGTACATAAAAAAAAAACTTGGATATAATTTGTAAAAAAATAAAAAATTTGGATACTAAAATTGAAATTGTTACTTTTTAATTTTGATATTTTTACTGTTTTTAAAGGAAAATTTGACGATATGGGAGTTTTTCGCACAAGTGGTTTCAAATATGGGGTTTTCTGCGATTTTAAATAGGTATGAGTGTATATCGCAAACGAAAACTTTTGTAGAGAGTTTTCTGCTATTAATTATTTCTTCAAATAATAGTTGTCTAACGTGTGCTAAATGCATTCTATAAATACGCAAGGTATCCCTTTCTATCACATATTTTCATTTTTTTTTAAATCCCAGATGGGAATCCGTTTGCATAGTTGAAAATCAAGTTGTTCATTATCTATTGCATTTTTTTTTTAAAAAATATTTTTTCACAATTGTATAGTAAATTTCGATAATTGCACTTTTAAATGCTTTATTTATTTATTTTTAATGATGAGTGTTAGTTTATAGATTTTTGTTCATTTTAATTTCGTGATGTTATTTTTCAATGGTTGTTACTCGTTTTACTGTTATGAGATTTAGGGCATGTTTGGTATGGATTAAAATCAAACTTTAATATAAGTTTAAGTCAAAGTCAAACAATCAATATTAATCACATCTTTCATGGGTCTCCCAACTTTTCAACCACACGTTTCAAAAACTTCTAGCACAATTTATTAAAAATCTAATTTTAATCCCCACCAAACACCCCTAAAAATAGAATATGGCGATTTTAGCATTTGAATTTCATATTCTAAATATCATATGAATTGTGATTTTGTCACGTCTTTTGTTAATGCTCTCTTATTTTATGGAGTTATACAAGGCATGTATACCTTATTACCTTCTTCAGTCAAACGATAAAAACTTTTTTTTTTTGTATTGTTTGGTAGGGATTAAAATCAAATTTTAATTAAATTTTGATGAAAGTTGATGAAATACGTGTTTAAAAATTTTGGATCCCTTAAAATACGTTGTTAAAATTAAATGTTGACTTTAATTTAGATTAAAATATAAATTTTAATCCATATCAAATAGGGACATAGTGTTTAATTCGGATTTATAAATAGGGACGGGTATAAACCAACTTCATCACGCCTCTAAAATTTTATACTGTTTCGATAATGTACCACTTTCATCTCTTTAGCAATATAAATTTGAAAATATTATACAGATCATTGTTTATTCTCAATTATTTCTTTAATTTCAACTTCTCTTATGTCGAGGGTATTAGGTGGGTGTTTGGTTGTGATTAAAATTAGATCTTTAGTAGATTGCGATATAATTTTTTGAAATATGTGGTTGAAAAATTGTGGGACCCATGAAAAATATACTCTGACAAAACTTTTTATTGGCGAGCTCCTCTAAAGTATCGCCACCTGTAACTATTCCATCGCGAATTAGAAAACGAAATGGGAAATGTGGATATTTTAGTTGACCCCACGAGGTAGGGCCGGGGGGCCCATTTTTCATTCCTAAACATGATAAATATGGGTTATTTCCATTGAAGCTTCCTGTTTTGTTGCCCCTTCCCTCTATCTTCTCTTCTAAAATTTTTAACTTTTCATACGAAGTGAGAAAGCGATTGACCAATCCATTTGAAGAATCAGGTTCGCACACATCCAATCCTCATTCTCACCACCGCTTTGCAGTGTATCAAAACTGTTTTTGTCATTAATGGAACTATAAATTTCAACTGATATATATTTCTACCTCCATTACATCACCTCTAGGGTTTCATTTATTGGTAAGCTCATCCACAGCTATATCCAGTTATTCTTTTTTTGAATGTTCTTCACTGTACCAGTAGCAATTTAGATAAGTATCTCGTTGTTTCATAATGAACTATAGTGTTGGGATTATTTGTTATAAATTGGATCAGTTAAGTCGCGAATAGCTCTGTTTGGTGTGTATTTTTAAACCTTTTTTTTTTTTCAGATTGAAGTGCTCAGTAGTGATTTTGCAGGTGATGTTTTGGGAACTGAGGCTGTAGCAATTTCCAAGATGTATGTAAGCCATAGATGGACCTTACAGGATTAAGAAATATTGACAATGGCCGAGTATCTGGCTCCTTTCTCTCCTGTCAAGCTGCATTCTCAGGATGGACGATCCTTTGTGCCTAAAACATTTCATGTCTCTACACCAAGGTTTCACTTCATTCTTCCACTCCATTACCTATGATTTAATTAAGACCTGGGTTGTTTTTCTATATAATTCTACACAAACAGTTCCTCTTTAATTATTATAGTGAACTCAATTTTTATTGTTCCACTAGCTGAGTATCGAATGAGATTTATATATTGAGCCTTCGAATTTTGTCATAAATAACTTGTGTGGTTAATTGTCGTTTCCAAGTGATTCTTCTGAAATGGGCATCATACTATTTCTACTTAATTGTTATCAGTGACATTTTTCCCTTTTCAGGAAGGGCCACTTCAAAAATTGCAAAGTTTACCAGTTTTCGGCACAGAATGATTGCAAGCTCATATCTTCTCACTTGAGAATACCAAATGTAATGCCACAACAGAATACTTTTTTGAGGTGTCGGTGCATGAGTGCTCTGGTAAATGCTGATGCTCCAATTACTTCTGATTGGATTCCTG
The DNA here is from genome assembly GCA_903798235.1 of Fraxinus ornus. Classification (NCBI taxonomy): domain Eukaryota; kingdom Viridiplantae; phylum Streptophyta; class Magnoliopsida; order Lamiales; family Oleaceae; genus Fraxinus; species Fraxinus ornus. Next base: position 9,151 of record CAIGRF010204093.1, on the reverse strand, counting down.
TAGTGGACCAAGTCTTTCGTTTAGTGAGCATAGCCCTGACATACATGGCTGGTGTAATACCTGCTGAGAAGTTCCCTTATAGCACTCAAACAAGAATCACAGAAGACAATGAGGTCCCTGAAAACTCTTCCTTTTCTGGTAGGTAAGAAAGGATCAGGTTAAAAGCTTGTTTTAGTTTGAAAAATATCATGTATGCCTTATGATATAAAAATATGTATGATTTTATCTTTTGCGTGTATGAGATATTATTTCTTTAATTGCAGTGCCATGGTGAATGATAAGGAGGTATATTTGGAGTTTGCCTGGGATATTGTGAAAGGCAAGCTCATGGATTCCCTATATTTTATACAAAATGGGGTAAATGTAGGCGATAGGATTGCTGAACTTGAAGGAGGCCATATGAAAAAGCCTTCAAGTTTGTGTGCTGTTGCTGAGGGTCCCAGGATGAGGTTGCTGTGGGCTTCATTTCAGTGGCTCAAGGACGAGGCAGGCACTGTCTTTCTTGTTGCTTTGAAATTTTATTCATTACCTTTTGTATTGTTAGGGAGTGGAAAGCTTTTTTCTTTCAAATTTTTTATTGATTTCAAATTCATGGCCAAGTTTGAAGGAATTAAGTCTAACCACTTCTATACAAATCAATATCGAGAGAAAAGATAGACATTCAAATTTCAAAAGGTGTCTGTTGGGTTACTGGATGGTTATATTTGAAAAACATAAGCTTCAAATTACTTAAAGTGTGTTCGGGATTTGTTTATAATCGGTTTAAATAATATATCAATAGAATGAATGCTGGTGGATAAAAAGCGGTTTGACAGATTATAAAAAATTTATAAACATTAGCCAAACACGGACTTAGACTGCTGACATTTAATTTAGCACTCCTTGTATTCCCCTAGGAAGGTGGTATTTTTACTTGTCGACTAGTAATAGTTGGGTAATTTCTGTTTATATTAGTTGTTAGTTCATGCTAATTCATCCATGTCACTAGGAACATGTTCCACTTGATCATGTTTTTTATTTCCTAGTTATATTCTGTACAAAACAGAATTCATCTAGCAGTAGATGATGTGGATGCTAAAGACTGTGCTTGTGACATGGGAAAAGGTTAAGGGAGGGGTTAGGTTCCTTCATTTTTTTCTCTATTTGATAGGATGAAAGAAATGACAGACTAATTGTGAACTTATCCACATTTATGTTTTATCCACATTTATGTTTTTATGCCCTTGAATTGTTCTCCACCCAGTTCCTTAAAGTGGATTCACAAACTATTCTACAGGTGGTAAATATCTCTGGCAACTATGATACAATGCACTCAAATGATTTCTTGGCAGTATTTAATGAAATCATTCGGAAATCCTGTCAGCCGCTATGCATTGCATGGATGGGAGAGGAGCTTTGCCTTGTTACCAGCAAACCTGACATGGTATATGGACTATATGACAAATAGTAACACATTATTCCTGCTACTAGTTCATTAAAGAGAAGAAAAGATTTAGCTGTTTCTATCATAATCTGCTTTTCTCCTGTCTATCAGGCACTTCTTTCTTCTTTGGTCAGCAAGTTAAATGGACGTGACATTATTTTGCGAAATATAAGAAAATTGGGCAAGGAGGATCTATATGCAGAATTGATATTTGCTCTTAGATTTGGTTCTGTCAGGTGAAAGAGCTATTTTGCTCCTTTTGGAAATTTTTATTTTGGATTAGTGAATGCATGCTTCAATGTGTTTTCTTTCTTTTCCTTAATATGGTTTACTGTTTATATATGCTTCATTTATATTTTCACTTGAAGGCCTGGCCACGTGTTAATTTTTCTTCATCCTTCCATCATTTAAAGATTTCACATTAAATTTCTTCAAATGGATAAATAGGAAACGATATGTCAAGATAAAGGTGTAACAGAGATATTTAAGAGTACATAAGCAGAAGTGGGATTGCTGCACTGAAATGTTTATTACATATATTATGAATATACCAGTACCGCGTGTGAAAATTATTATTAAGGCTGTATGTGTTCCTGAAGGCTGAAGCTTTCTTTCATTGACTTTTCCATGTGTATTTCCAATAATATTGACTGAGATACTTCTGCTTTATGAGTCCATTTGTAATTTACTCTATTGGAGATTATGACGTTTCTTTCTTCATTGTGTTTTTTGATCGGATGTTAAACTTTAATTGTGTGCATTACTTAATTCTGCTGAGTGGGTAGCAATAAGGTAAATTTAGAAATGCTAAACATTGGACTATGTTCCAGTAAGATCCTTACCTCAGTGTGTGTCTCAACAGCCCAAATGCCTACTACAATCATACCTTGTTTACCCAGCATGGAGTAGCCATTTTAGAAGATTTGGTGATTACGTTAGCAGATGGTATTGCAAGCATGTATTTGGAGCTTATTTCTGTTGACAGTAGCCTTTCAAATGAAATGAACAGCCTTGGTTTGAGTTTGTGCAGACTGTCCACCAGAGCACTTCAGAGATTGCGTAATGAGGTATAAATTTTGCTTTTCTTATTTCTTCTCTGGGAATGAGGTAAGTTTTTACTGAGCTACATGTTCTTGCTTTTAAGAATTTGAGTGGGATATTCGCACAAGCAAAGGCGTACAAGTTTCTGTTTTAGCAGTCTTGTTTGTGCATGCTGTTTCTTATATCTTTGTCCAAATCTTTATTTGCTATGAATGTGCTGCTAGAATATTTTCATCCTGATGAAGGACTGACATTTAATGCTAAACATCAAAATCCAAATGTTACACTTTAGTTTTGAAGGTCAACATTTGTGTTGTTTGCGATTTAATTTCCAAGAAGAGGCTTGTGAGTGCTTCATTCTCATTTTTCGTCGAGATATATGAATTAGTCATTTTACTCCCTTCTGTGGTAACTGGTGAGTTGGCGACTCTTCTGTCAGAGAGAAATTTAACGGAAAATATATTTGCAATTATACGTGCAACTTTATCTCTTGTATTGCTACATTGTGAAATCACTACATTGCAGAAGATATGAGGTGCATAAATTCACAAAAATCTGCAAATACTCTCACCTTGTTTATGACTGGTGCAGAATTATATTGGGAATTCAACTTTCAGTTTTTGATCCAATATGAATGAAAACATGGACGACTAAATAAATTATATTTTCATAGTTATTAAATATGTATTTTTTGTGGCGGTAAAATTGTGATGTCTCAAATTATGTTTAACTTGAACTCCTACTCAAAGAGACGTCTTAGCCAAAATTGTCAGGAATGTAATTTTGGATCACATTGGTGAAGGGGTCTTAAGGATCAAACCATTGTATGAAATCAAGGATTGCAAGATTCTATTAAATTTAATTATTAAAGATATTAAGACACATGAAATGTCAAATATTTTTAAAAATCAATTATTTTAATATATTAAGATATAGATAAACATCTAATATTTTTAATAACAAATTAAGCGTTGAACCAAGAATAAAATTCAAAACTATACTTCCAATTAATTTATTATCAAGATCAAAATTTCAACTGCAATTTTTACGACAAATTCATGGACACCAATTATCACGCATATTTGCACAAATTATTCACAACCATAAATAAATGTCAAGTCACAATGTTATGAGCTCAGAAACCAAGTGTATTTCTACAACTGATTTTCAACAAGTTAGAAATTTAAAAAAATAACACAGAATACATGTAGGCATAAAAAGAAAAATGCAAATGAAATATTTTAACGTGATTATAGAAAATGTGATAAGAAATGAATTAAAAATAGACGATAAACAAATGAATGTCATCTTCGATATTCCCCATAGACGATAAGAGACTTAAAAGATACCAGATTTCATAATAGGGATTCTATTTTTTGCCATTTTTGTTTTACTTTGTTTTCACTAAAGTTTTGATTTGGCCTTTAGTTCAAAATGAAGCTCAATGTAAGTAGCCAACAACCAGACTACTTAATCCATTGAAGAATAATTCAAAATCTTTATAATTATTAAAAAATAGATGATTTAAGGATCCTTAGAATAGGTAGGATCGCTAATCCAGTAATAGAATCGTAAGATTCTACCATTATAAGATCCTACAACATGATTGGATCTTATTATCAAGAATCGTTGGATCATAAGATCCAGATGGGAGTTTAACAACCACGATCTTAGTGTCTAGTCTGCTGTGTACAATGATGCTTATCTGTCTTCATTTGTTCAAATTTAGTGGTTATGACCATTATCTCAGTTGAACTAGAGCCATTTTAAGAATAGAGAATGAATGGCTCTCTCACTTAGGTAAATTTATCTTTTTGTTGCTGATGATTGAGTCAAAAGTTGGTCCAACTTGGAATTACTGCATTCTTACATACCATCGGAGATGGGGGTGTGAACACATTATTATTATTAATAATTTGGGAGTAAAATGCTGCATGTTCACCTTGTTTTAACTAGAGTGCAATTTGATTAATTATCAACCAACTAGTATGGGCAGAACAATCCCTCAAAGGTGGATCTCGATACCTTGGTTTATGGACATGGAGTAGTGTGACATTACGAGTTTCATGCTCAATGTGGAAGTGAAGTTTTATTATTTGAAATTCAATTGGCTTTTAAGTAGTTACAAACCCGTCCTATCTTTGCACATCCTCTGAGGAAGGTGACTAAAATGTAGACAAGATGACTGCTTTTCTTTGAAACTTCGTGCAGCAAATGAGGTTTAAGTGATGCTCTATTGTCGTGAATAATTGTTCAACAAATCAGGATCAAAATTGGAAGTTTCTGTTTTGCATATACAGATAGAAGTTTTTGCCAGTTTGATACAGTTCATTTCAGTACAAAACTTGACAGGTTAGTCCTGGAGCTGTCTACCTCCCAAATTAAATCTGGCAGTTGAATATTACTTTTATGAATATCCAAAATTACCAATAAAAATAAGTATTTTTCAAAAAATAAAACTATCTGAACCTTTTTATTGGAATTACCTCTGCCCACTCACTGGTCAAATATGAGAAACAAAGGGATGTGGAGGCCTGAGATAGGATAAATGCAGGACCATACATAGCCATAAAACAGTACAGAGTGAATTTTGTTTTTAACATAATTTTGAATAGTTTGATATCTCCCAAAATAAACGTATTAAATAAATTCAAGATGTGGTAATATTGGCTTGTGCTTGAATAATTTCTTTACAAAGGTTAATGTACCTTAAGACTATAAGGGGGACCTGATTAACTGCATGTCCAGGAAAGAGAGAAGGATTAGAAAGAACATACTCAATAGAATGACGAATTTAATAAATCTTGAAGGTTGGTGTTGTAGGTAACCTCAAATCTAGAACGTGATCTGGATTTAGTTGAACTATGCAGAGTGGGTGATGTAATGAATAGTAACCTCAGTATTACTATGGACATGCTGATAATTTTAAGTATCATGAAAAGGAGTGGTTTTGTTTCTTTGTACAGGTGGCGCTACACCAATGGTTGCATCAGAATATGGAGGCAGTTGTATCTATGTACGAAGACCACTTTGACCTTCGCACACTTCAAATCCAACCCACTGAGGAATCCAGGAGCGAGGATGAAAATTTTAATTGGTGGAAAAGGCTTTGTTTGAGGAGATCTGGATCTGTATCATCTTCATTGCGTTTTGCTGTCATCAGCCATATTTCATTACCTGTTAAACGGACAATGGAATTACGGTACTTGACTGGGTGGTATGTTGATACTCCTCATTTCACGTATTTTGTTTGAATTGCATTCATACTTAATGGAATGAGTATAGATCTCTGGTCATCATGTAATATTAGCTCGAATAACTGCTCTTGCTTCATAAGATATCAGTTCATTCTAAATTCAATTTTCTAGTTATCCATTGCCATTACTAGGTTTGTTTATTGAAAAAAAAATTTATTATGGCAGTTGAACGTGCCTTCGTGTCTAGGATAGGAAATGAGTAAGGTCTTTCCTGCTAACTCCAGAATATTTTATAAAACATCCAGAAGACATGTCTATATTATGCACTATGTATGTTTTTGGTTTCAGCAGCAAAACGAAAGATAAAAAGTGGTATTGATGAGCGAAGCTTCCATGATAAGATTTTATAATTGTCTCTAGGGTAAATATGATGTTCATAATGTAGTACATCACTTCTTTCCTTTGCATTCTGCTGATCTTACTATTACCTAGAAGAATGAATTGGCAAAGATTACAGGTGCATTAGTATCACTTTCTTTGGATGTGGTAGAATCAATTATGGTATTCTGTCATTTAAATTATGATTTCTGACATATTATAATTGATTTTTGGAGTCTCACCAGTTTCTACTATATACCCTTGATATTCTTCCATAGTGGTAGATTATGTAATATTTGTAGCATCTTTCCTTTGTTGTATAATATTCCATATGCATGGTTCTGATAGTCATGTAAATAAGACGATACTTGTTAATAATACGCTACAGACATTTATAGTTTCTCGTCTTTCTTGCTAGTAAGGATAGAAAGACAATAGGATGGGTCAAGTAGGGTTTTGCTTTATAACTATTACTTCAATTAGTTTTCCAATCCCATTTCTACCTACTTTCCTCTATCTCGTTAGTCAATTACGAATTCATGTAAGAACACTTCCAAAGGTGAAATTTCATGAAAGAACACTTCCAAAGGTGAAAAGACGAAAAATATTTGAAGTCTTCTCATTTTTTAAAAGATTGACATCACATTTTATTTTGTTGCACCACTTTTTAATTGTATTAAAGGTCTTCAATCTTTGCTTATTGATGCACTAATGTCCTCACCTTCTGTTTTTGGTGCTTTCTTAATCTGAATCTTGCAATAATTACCACATATAATCTCTGACAGTAGTTTAATGTCCAAAGATTGTGTCAGCGTACTTTGAAATGAAGGACAAATTTCCTGTCGCACGTTTATGTTTTTTTCCTTCTTATTTACAAATATAAGAGGCAAATAAGTCTTTTTATGCTCTCCTAAGGAGCTCTTTGGACAAAAACCATCATTAGGGATAAATGTGTTAATTATTGAAATGTTGATGATAAGAATGCGACGAATAAATTTTGAGACATAAATATAATAATGAGTAAAGATTGGGGACCTTTAATGCAATTAATTATTGGTGCAACAATAAAAATCTGTGATGATTATATAACCACTCTTCCTAAAAATCTATCCAAGTTAAAACCAAGTCATTTTAACTAATAAATTATACAAGTACATGCATATGCAAGGGTGAGGGAAATTTTAATGATATAAACTATAGCCCTTGTTTGAGCCCCATTTTTTTTCAAAACTCATTTTTTCGTAACTCATTTTCAACCAGACATTCTCCTAAAAATCACTATTATAAAACCTGTTTTTACCCCAAAAAATGGGGCTCGAACAGGGGCATAATACTGGTTGACCAAAAACCTTGCAGCCTGGACTTGGGCCTGCTGCTGTGGCTCAAAAATTAAATCTGCAACCTGCCTGTGTACCCATTTGTTAAGCAGAACCCATCCCAAATGGAGCAAGTACCTGTATTACCTGTCCCAATTGCAATCCACAATACATGCAATTGATGAAATATGAAAATCAAGATTCATCCTAGGGTTCTGTTGGCTGACCATTTCTGTGGTCTGAGTTTACAACGCTTCTGGTAGAGTTGTCATGTTTCTGCTTCTGCGTTCTCAAAGTTCATACTGTTATATTGTGTCAAATCTGAAAATGATATACTTTTTATTTAAAATTATAAATTACAATCTGCATACTCTCTAATGGTGGTGTGAAGCCCAAGTGGTGGTGGCTGTCAACTTAATTCTAACATCTTTTTGTATTACAGGAGGTACTACTTCAGTCTATTTCTTGAACTGACTGATATCACAATGCCATTTATAAGGACGGTTATTGCTAAAGTCAGTGATGCCATCTCTTTCTTCCTAGTTTGCTTAATAGGGCGGTCCTTGGGACTTATCTACTCTGGAATAAGGCAGTCCTTAAGATGGAAATAAAGGTCTAACAATGCTTATGAATTTGTTGGCTGAGGTTCTATCACTTCTTTTCTATAGTCTATAAGCCATTATTTAGTTTTTTCTGGTGGTCTAGATATGTCTCTCTTTCTTGAAATCCCAGTCATCTCTGAGCTCATATAGTCTTTATTTTCCTTCCTTCAGATTTGAGTATTCTTACAATGCAGTTATATATTAAGAAATGGATTGTTATTTTGTTTGTAACCGGAGTGTTTTGATTTGCATCTCTATTGAATTGGAACTATGGATGTTGTTCTCACGTTACTGTTGATATTCCTTGTATACTTATCCTTTCTTAATGGAGAAGTTGGACGAATTTCTTGCAAAGCTAATAGGGAAACAGTTTGTCACTTGGTGTTTTCCTAGTTTCGAGTAGTGTTGGATTTGGTCTCGATAACTAGAGTGATTTGAAGTGGTTCATTCTCTGATGAAATGACTACAATCTACTAGCTGGGTTTCGGATTGAGTTTGAGTAAATTGCCAACCCAGTCGGTTTTGCTCAGGGTCTCTGTAGGATGAGTTGATAATCTTTTATTGATGTCTATACACCTTTAATTGTTAAAATTTAAATTTCTTGTATCTCTAAGGCACAAAATAGAATTGTCAAGACTTAAATTATTAGCACGGAGAGCCCACCCTAGGACATGGATTTTTATAAATTGGAATTAAGCTCCCAAATTTCTGCAAGAATTTCAATTAAGGCTCGATTTCTATCCCATCAAGCGATGACTCTTTGCCACTTTATCACAAGCATAACTAGAAATTTGGAATATTACAAATATGTACTATTACGCAAGCACTCTTTAAATTAATAAATTCTTTATACCTATTATACAAGTAGCAAGCTTATAAGTTTCACTACTAAAATATTTTTTTCTTTTTCATCTCATTTGTAAGTTAGATATGGTAAGGAAAGGTTTGGACAGAAGGAGAAGGATAATAATAATAAGTGGATAGAGACAAGGTCATGCCAAGAGCTATGTGGAAACACAAACCTTGAGGGGTTGCTCAATTAGTCAGGTCTTGGATTTGCTATCCAATGGTCACCAGTTCGAATCCCTCAAGGCTACTGAGGTGAGTACCTGATCATAAACTTCAGGGTCCCGTGAGATTGGTCGAGGTGCGCATAAGTTGGTCCGGCCATTCACAGTTATAAAAAAAAAAAAA